>JAQZBX010052117.1:0-19203 GCA_029593785.1 Cabassous unicinctus
AAGACTTGTGGTTTATGTACTGGGGAAAGCTGCATCAGACATAGGCTGACCATGAAACCAAAGGGAAAGATGCCCCCCCTCAGAAACCCAGGCCAAGTTTCTAAAAGGGCACATCCTAGGTTCTTCCTGTTGTTCAGCTTCCTGGGGCTTCAAAGTGCCCAGTGACTCATTTGATCCTTCAGTTCTGCTGGTGGGAACGCTCAGGCGGCCAGCCCTGGACATAGAAATTATCCGTGTGGTTTCTTTAGCTATGGGAAGTTTTCCCAACCTTGGCAGCTCCTAGAAGATGGCACTCATCAACCAGAGTAGCAGTGCTCTTCCTTCTGGGGAAAATAGGGCTTTTAAAAATCATTGTGCTCTAAAGCGATATCCCTTAGACTGTAGGAAAGGAATGGTTCCCTTCATAGAAGCACTTCTAATGTGCCCACCATGCAGAGAGAACTTCCCATGTACCAGACACTGCACTGAGCACTTCCCAAGCATTTTCTCTTATAACCTTCCCTAAAACCTGTGTGTGAAGGTGAATTTCATGTGTCAACTTGGCTCGGTGATGGTGTCCACTTGTTTGGTCAACCAAGAACTGGCCTGATTGTTACTGTGAGAGTATTTTGTAGATAAATTAGCATCTATAGTCAGTTGATTGCATCTACAGCTGATCACATCCACCACCAACTAAAGAGATTGCCAGCAGCAATGTGGGGAGTCTCTCATCCAATCATCTGGAGGTCTTAACTGCCAACTGCTGGAGCTAATGAACATGGCATCAAGGTGGGGGACCACCGGAAAAGACACAAGTGCCTGCAGCTGCTCTGCACAGAGATCATGGCAGGACCTCTGCTGGTGCTTCTGAAGAGAGCCGATGGCCTTGCAAACCCTGACCTTGACTCAAGCCCTAGCACTCCTCAGTTTCTGCGGCAGAGTCCAAGGTGGTTGTGTGTGTGTGTGGAGGGGGTTGGTTTGCATCATAGCTGGTCTTCCACAGAGCATCACAGACCCCCTCCTTCTTCTCAAGTGGCAAAGTTGAACCCACTTTGTCTTGATGATAGCATCCAGGTTGGTGGCCAAGGGCGCAGAGCTGAGAGCATGGAAGCCGGAGGTGGGCTCTCTGCGAGACATGGGGCGACTTTGGGAAAAGTCCATAGAGTTCACATAGCCAGTGGGCTTTAGTGCCACGTAAAAGTGGCAGTGCTTCCAGAAAGAACCTGGCCACAGATTCAACAAGAACCACTCTCTCCCTAGACATTGCATCTGGCTCATCACCCAGCCGACAGGAATGCGAGAAAGATAGGTGTCAGGTTTGCCACTGACGTTGAATTTTACAGGAATTTAGCAAATAGAGTGGAAAAAGTGGTTTGGGTGACTCTTCTTTGGGAAAGAGTTTTTCAAGGCAAAATTGAGAACTCTTTTTCCTGTTTGCTCTATTTAATGCCAGCCCATCCTGATCTCAACAGAGAACTCGACTAGATATCAAGGCATGCCCAATCTCGAACATAGGAAAACACAGCTGCAAGTGGTCATTTGTAATGATTAGGACCTTTCCACCAGGGTTGGTTTCCTGCCTGCCTCTTGTCAGTGCCGGCAGGGTGCAACGAAGAACCAGGTGGGCACTGGCTTCTGAAAGCGCCTAATTATGTCTGGAGAACCCTCAGGGCATTCCGTCTAAGCTCTTCTTACCTCTACCTTGCCTTTTGCCAGCATTTGGATCTCACACAGAAACAAATCATCCTCGTCTCATTTCCCATCAATTTATAACCCCCCCTCCCCTTAAACGTAGAGAATGAGTCCAGCGACTAACACTTGTCTCATGCTGCTAACCGAGGTGGACTCACTTTAGTGACATCAACGCACTCCACACCAACCAGGACAAGGCCCTTCACGACTGAGAATAAAACCTAACTCCTCTCCTGGACACCGGTCGTTGGTTGGCCCGGAGCTTCAATTCCCACACCGCGAGTGCAAAGCTGCCAGCACCAGTGATGAAATCTGAAATCCAGGGACCGTGGCATTTGCCTCCACTTCTGCGGCCCTGGACTGATCCAGATTTGGCAATTCCAGAGATAAAGCTAGTATCTAGCTGCTGGGAGGAACCATTAGGCTGCTTCCCCGTAGGGCCTCCTCTCACCTGCTGTTCTATTTTACAGTTCACTTACATCTTACTGCAATCGATAGACACATCAGCCCGTCCCAGGGCAGCCGCCCCGTCAGCGACCCAGGAGCGTTCCCAGAAGTCCCGGCTCGGTGCGTTAGGCAGCGGGCCAGCGGCTTAGCATCAGGGAAAGGCTCTCCGTCTCATTAGTTTCCCCCCGTACAGCAAAAAGCCTGGTCATCTAGGTTGCAGCAATCAGGGCAGAATTGCTGGCGAATGTGTTAGGGGATGCTCAGACGAGGCCATTCTGTGAACGGTGGGGTTTCAAAGCTGGCCGGGGAAGTGGATTTATCCAGCAGAGAGGTTTCTGTTCTCACTACCTGGTGGCCAAGGGGAAGCTGAGAAGGGCTTAGATCAGCGTTAGATCATCAACATCCCAAGGAAATCTTCTCTTGGCTTAACGGCAAATACAGCAGAAAATGTGTTTGGCTCTGCTATGAATCTTAGTAGGGGTTTTAAAAGTCAGCTAGAGTTTGAGAGCAGAGAAACCTTTTCATCTGCCAAGTTAACACACTGGACTGGAGACAGATTTCCGGATGCCCATGGTGTCTGTAAGGGCATATACTGATAGATGAGGGATACATGGCATCATCCAGTTATCAGTGGATCATTCATTTTCTTTCTCAGAAGAAAGCTAGGGAACCAACCAAGTAGATGACAGGCTGGCCATTCACAAACACAGTAATCGGTTTCTATGAATACTTCCGGTCAGCTCGGCACACTCCATTCCAGCCACTGTGCTTGCCCTGAGATTGGTCCTTGAAATCTCCTGGTCCATGGTTTGGTGGGGGGACAGGTGGGTGGCCACTTACATAGTTTCAATATAATAAGAAAAATGTATAGAGGGCTCTGTCAGCTAAAGGAGAGCTTCCGAGAGGAAATGAGCCTCCCTCATGGCCTGCTGTGGTCCCATCCCAATTCCTTCGGGAGCAGTGAGTGACCCAATCTGCCAGTGTGCACTTGGCCCAGCTGGGAGGGGCCCTTCTAGAACTGGTCCTAACCAGCTGAGCGAGGAGGGTCTGCACTGAGTGAGAGAATTCTGGAGAAATTTGCAGGCAAGGTAAGAACTGTGACTAGCTGTGGGAAAAGTCCTGGTTAGGACGAGATACCTGGCTTGCTACACTAAGCCTGTCTTCTACCTGATTGGAGCTTCCTACCTTAGGGAAATAAGTAAACCTTTTAAAACCCAACAAACACTGCTGATCTATAAACGTGATTTAGGCCAAAAGGGGGTAGTCTAGGAAGGTTGATGTTAATTGAAAGACAGCTAGAGGATAATCTAGGGACTGTATAACAAAGTAATTTTGGTGGTACATAAGGATTGTGGTTAATAATATAACTACAAGAATGTTCTACTACAAGGTGTTAAGAATATGGTGATACATGGGGAAAATACAACTAATGTAACTTACACACCATAATTAATAGTAATATTGTAATATTTTTTGTAGCAAAGGCAAAGAAGGTACTATATCAATGCCACAGGTAAAAAAAAGAATTTGGGGTTTAGTTTTATGAGATATGGATATGATTAAGCACGTTTTTCCTTCATTTTCTTCATTGACAAGGAGACCTTGGTCATGCCATTTAACCAATCTGTGCCCATCTGTGTATCTTTCTGGACACGGGAGGAATAATTGAGTTTGTGTCTTTAGGATTAGATGAGATAAATGTGTCCTACAGAATTATTTGGAGTGATGCTTCCAGAATTTATTAAGTTGCCTTTTGTCTATTTTATTTTTCGAAGTTGAAATAAAGTTTATTTATTAAAACAAACAAACAACCTAAAGGGCCCCATGCAAAACCCCAGAAATGATTTGCCTTTGAACTTTTGCTACGTGTAAAATGAACAGGGACCCCCCCACCCCTCACCCCCTCTGCCTTCCCCTGCAAAACAAGCTTTGCCTTGCGGGTCAGGGGTGGGATTTGGGAACCTCATGACTGAGGCGGGCGGGGGTCTCACCTGCTCACCTGCCCCACCCGCGCGCCTTCAGGAAGGAGGCGGGGCCCACGTGGGGCTGTTGTCTACTTACTCCTCCCCCACAATCACTAACCCTGGTCACTGCGGGGCCTCCTCCATCCTCCACACACTATCTCTGCTTGTCCAGGAGGGGGCGCGTTGGGGCCCATCACCCCTTCTCCCTCCTCCCAGCGCTCTGCTTTCTGTTCTGGTTGCGACCCTTCGCCCGCAGGTTTCGTGCGGAGAGAGCCAGCCTAGCTGGTCTGGTTGCCCTCGCTTGGCTCTTGACTGTGACCCGCCAGGACCACAGGGATCTGTGTGCTCAGGGATCTGCTCAGGAATGTATTTTAGACTCTTAAAGAAGAATTGCCCTTGTTCTTAAAAGCGAGCGCCAGAAAGAGGCGTTGCCTTTCCATCCGGACGCGCGGGGCAGGGGTGAGAGGCCCGAGCTGCTTCCCCGTCGTGGCCAGCAGATCCCCTTCATGGCTGGAGCTGATATGAGCTGGGCTTTCTGTTTCTTGACCCCTAAAAGACGTCCGAATGGAGGAATGGAGATCATCTCTCTTAACTGAGCTGGCTTTAGCATCATTCGAGGTGGCACTGGCTTCGTGTCCCTGTCCATCCCCCACACGCGGCACCAACACTCAAGGCTGGCTCTCGCCCCTTCTGCAATCCCCATTGCCTGCTGAGGGAAGTCCAGACCTCGCCAGTCTTCCAGGCTGTCATCACTGCTCTAGCACCTGCCCCTCCCCCACCCTCTGTCCATTCTAGAAGCTCAGGGACTGAGTAGAATCTGCCTGCTCATTCACTGCTCTCCCTGGAACCCCCACCCCACTCCAGCTATTGTAGGTTAACCAGCCATCCTGGTTTTTCCTGGAGTGAGGGGTTCCACCGACAGTGGACTCTCCACTGCTAAAACTGGGATGGTCTCGGGCAAACCCCAAGGTCAGTTGGTCACCCCAGCCCTCTATTTTCACCTGTTGCAAAGCAAGCTTAACCACCACCTCTTCTCTTTCACCTTCACAGGCCTCATAAGTAATCCACCCGAGGTTGCCCAGCTAGAAATTGGCAAACCCAACATTGGAAATCACATCTCTCTGATGCGGGAAAACCCTGCTTTTTCTTCAAGATCATGTGGCTTCCTAACAACAAGTCCCTAGCCCAGTCTCAGAGCAATAAGAATTCAAGGAGAAAATAGCAATAAACATCCGTTTAGAAAAGTGGGCACATCAGAAGGTATTCAGGACATCCTATCATAGACTTGGTTGCTGTCTTGCTTGAAATGTGGGAATGATTTTAACTATACTGTTAAACTTACCCATTTTCCACTGTGCTAAGGAAAATTGCTGCACGTTAGAACTAGTAAGAGAACAGCATGGATGCTTCCCAGGTGACACAGAGACAGCCCCATGGTTAACTTAAAAACTGTGGTCTGCCCCCACAACCTACCATCACCTTGTAAGCAGAATGGTCATGTCATATTAGCAAGCATCTACTAACAGGCCACAATGATTTGCTGATGTGGGTGATGGATGTCTGGGATACAGGCCTATTTAAAAAGTACCTAAGCTCTTGACCAAGAAAATATTAGAACATAAATCACATGTAACTTTACATAGAAATTGCATGTTAATAATTCAACACCGACCACACAACCTTCCTTATTTCTTTATTACGTGGTGAGGAGAACATTCCAGTCTCCCAGCGTGGAGCTGCCCACACTGGGCTAAGGGATGGTGGAGATTTGTTTGTCCCTTTCCCCAAAGAGATGTAAAAATAGTAAAGATAGTCAATAGTGATTGATTAATTTCAATAGCATAAATAATGGTTGTGATTGCACTTGAAAGAGAACGCTTACTTCTTTGATTAATCTGATCCTCTAGGCCACCATGATCAGAGGCACATTTGAATGCTAATCAGGAAATAGAAGCAGAGAAATAGACCCCAGGTATCTAGCTCTGTCCAGACTTACCCGCTGACACCCCCTGCTCTGTGCTCTGCTCTAATCCCATTATCCTTTGCGCCATCACCTGAAACATCTCTCTGTCAAATAGGGTACTTTGAACACTGCCCTTGGCGATTTAAAAGTGCAGTGTGGTCATTAGCTAATTAACCCATGCAGCCCTGTGACCAGTGGCTGGATCATTATCCCATTTCACAGATGGTGAGGTTAAAGTGGCATCCCCAACCAGCCAGGAGGCAGGAGGTAGACGTAGGAGTCAAGGAGTTCCTCTGAATCCTAAAGTCAAGCTGGGTGTGTCTCCTAACGTCCCAACCCCCACCCCCAGCAGTGCCCCAGGGTAGCCTGTCTTGCAACTTTCCTGCAAGTCCATTTTTCAGATGCTTATCCCAGTCTCCTCTCCCCTCTCCCTGACCCACCTGCCACACCCAAGCCCACAGGGCCACTGCTCCCAGCCATCCATTTCCATCTCTGAGAGCTCCTTCTTTTTATATTACAGTGGGCAGGTCTTCAAGTCTGGGTGGCAGGGGCCGAGTCCCAGGGACTGTCCCAGAGGTGAGCCATTCGATTGCTTGTGCCTTTCTGTTTGGAAACACAGTCACTCTATCCCCGACCCCTGGGAAAGCTGGAAAAAAAGGCAAAGCCACAGAAGAGAGGGGACGCAGGTGGCCTTCGCTGTGTGTGAGGCCTGCCTGGCTAGCAGGTCTCCTCGTACCTCCTCGGCTCTCCCACCTGCCTCAGGAAACCTGGTCTCAGGTTGTTCATTGCCACAAAGCTAAAAGTGTTTCCACGCTCCCAATCACCTGTAATTTAGGAGACCAGGTCTTACGCTCAAGGGGTACATCTCTCAATGAGAACATTTTGGACCTCAGTAAGGGAGAGGGGGTGGTGGAAAAAAAGAAAGCCAGGGGTTAGATTTTGAATAGGGAGTGGTAAAATTAAGTTTTGTTTTGTCCTTTTCCAAGGAATTCTCCACTTGAGAGAAGCTGGGAAACATAAGGCTTTCCCTGAAAACAGAAACTGGCACCTGGGGATCCATTTTGTAAAAGAATGTAGAGGCCATGTGGAAGACTGCTGTTTGGAAGGAAGGAGAAGGCCTCACTCTGACCTCGATAACCTTCTTTACATTCTGTTTAGTAGGACTAAGTGTCAGTATCTGACTTTTTATCCACAGACAGTGAAAACGTCCTATTTATAATTTACTCCAAATATAGCAGCTTATACCATTCTGGCACCAACCATCTTATAGGCTGACTCCGTCCTCACTTAGTTCCAGAGGGTCTGTAGAGAGAACTTTCTAGAGCTGGCAATGGCTATGCCAGCGTTGCCAAACAGCAGGTACTTGGGAAGGTCTGACCAGTGATATTGAAACACTCACAAGGTGGTGCTAGCTCTCCAAATGACCCAGGAGAATCAGCCCTATCTTTGGATGCTGAAGAGAAGATTTTTCAGGACATCTGTGCTTCAAGCTTTAGGCCTAAATTAAACCAGTTTTTATATTTTAACAATAAATTCTGGCAATCCTATTTTCTAGGTGCCTGGCTTTGTCTTTCTCAGTCCCGCGTCTAGGTGTTTCTCTGTACCTATGTTCACATTTTCCCTCTGTCTTTCTCTCTTTACTCCTTTTACTCATTACTAATCTCTACTCTGATGTCTTTAATTGATCACATTATAGATATGAAATTTATTTAAACTTTTTGTTTTGTTCATTTTATATTCTCTTTGCTCAAATTGAAAAAGATGAGTGCAGTATTTTTATTCCTCTGTTTTAAAACAAACCCCAAGTGTGAATGAGTTACATTCGATCCCTGGTACCTCCTAAAATAAAAAAACAAAAGAAAAAACCAACTGTCATTGGGGAGAGGATGTAGCCCAGTGGTTGAGTGTCTGCTTCCCATGTCCTGGGTTCAAACCCCCATATCTCCTAAAAAACAAAACAAAACAAAAAACAACTAATACTGAACGAAAAGGCGTAAGATTTTCCCTGATAATGTTACCTCCAAAAGGAATGGTTGATGATATAAGAAAGAAAAGATGAGCCATTTATGAGATGTTTTCGTTCGGATGCAGAAGGGATGGCAGGGGTTTAGGCCATTCTCCACTGGGGCAGGGCAGGACTGGAGCATCTGCTTTTCAGGCCTGTGTTACAGAAAATACCCATTGGTACCTCCTTTACTATTTTTCCTTTTCATTTTATTTATTTTTTAAAAGATGCTTAGATTACATAAATGTTACAGAGAATACATAGAGGATTCCCATTTGCCCCCTTTTTAAATAAAGATTTTATTTATTTATTCCCCCTGCCCCACCGTTGTTTATGCTCACTGTCTGCTCTCTGTGTCCATTCATTGTGTGCTCTCTGTGTCTGCTTGTCTTCTCTTTAGGAGGCACTGGGAACCCAACCTGAGACCTCCCATGTGGGAGAGGATTGCTCAATCACTTGAGCCACTTCCACTCTCTGCTTTGTTGTGTTTCTCATTGTGTTTCCTCTTTGTGTCTCCTTGTTGCATCATCTTGTTGCATCAGCTCACCGCGCCGGCTTGCTGTCTTGCTCGTCTTCTCTAGGAGGCACCAGGAACCAAACCCGAGACCTCCCGTGTGGTAAGAGGGCACCCAAATGCTTGAGCCACATCTGCTTCCCAGTACTTCCTTTACTATTAAGCCAAGTTCCAGCCAGCCATGCAAGCAGCTTACTTCTGTGAGAACTGACTCCACTTGGCAAAACTAAACAAAAGTCACCCTCCCACAGATGCTCATGCATACACACTCATGCACTCAGTAAAAGACCTCAAAAGGTAAAATGGGCCCTTGTGTACTTTGCCTTCATATCCAAGAGACATAGAAACCACCTCCGGAGCTTTCTTGCCATCATTCACTTTTCTCTAAGGTCAGATGGCACAAGGTTGACAATTGTAAGTGTTGGGGAAGAACGGCGCTCACTGGGACACGGAGACTGATGATTGCAGGCAGAAAGTTTATTGGGAAGCTCTCCCAACAGAGGGGGTCTGAAGAGTTGACTTCAGCCCCGCCACTGGCATGGTGGGGGTCTGAAGAGAGACTTCAGCCTGTCCCAGAAGGGGCAGATGTGAATTTATACAGAACATCAATAGGCAGGAAACGTTAGTTTGTGGGGAGGGGGTTAGGGTCCTAGTACAGCCCGGGGCCAATACGGGGCTGTAAAAGCAAATTCCTTCCCTTGTGTGGCTAGGGGTAGTGGGTTAGGGATTTATGTTTTCTTGGAATGCTGGAGGAGCAGGTGGTGCTTTGATGTGGAGGGAGTCCAGCTCTTTATCTACTTTACTCCCATCTTCACTGTGGTCTCTTTGTTTAACCTTTGGGGAAGTGCCCTGCTTTCAGATATGTAGGCTTAATGGGGGGCTTGTCCTTCCTTAAAGCATGTCAGGGGGAATTAAGTCACAGCTTGTTAATTATTGCAAACCTAGTGAAGGGGAACGCCTAACAGTAAGGATGTCACCTTTGGAGAACGATGGCTTGTGCAGGAACCCTGAAAAAGTGCAATTTGCATGGAAAAGTTTCCACAGGCTGAGGTTATATTCACAGATTCTTATTTAGTATTTCTACTGGTAAATTAAAACTGAAAAATATATATGGTCATTCAAGCTTATTAAATACGACATAGAGGATGGATGCTTTTCAAAAACAAAAGCAGAAAAATGACCACTTGTTGGATAAGTCTGTCCCTTTTACAAAGAGAACAGAATTTGAAGTATGTCAGGATGTATAATTCATCTTAAATTTAAAATCATTTCAAATGATTTTCTTTCATTCAGGGACAATCATGGTTTGCCTTGCCCAAAGGGCCAACTAGCCGCCTCATCGTTTCCAGCAGTTTGCCCAATTTTTCCCATTATAACAATGCAGGGAAAGTGCTGCACAAGCTGAATTCTCACTAAACCATGAGCAAATGCCTATAGCTTTGACATTACTTTTTCTTGTTGTTACCACCAAACCAACAAAAGACAATTTTTCAAGATCACGTTTATCTATGCCTTGGATTTCATGTGTCAAATTGCAGTACTATAATTTCTTAGCAGAGTGAAAAATACTCACTGCTCACAAAATAACATTGGGGCTCTCCCTCACCCCAATTTCTAAGCAATTACTAAACTTCAGATAGCCACTGGTGAATAGCTTCCCTCCACACCCTCCTGTCAGATTAAACGCAGGTACACACACACCACACCAATCAACCAAACAAAAAACCCCAACTTCCAACTGGCAGAAAATGTGACAACATTCACTGCATTTAAATTCTAGCAAAGAGAAAATCTACATTGTATTCTAGATTGTCATTCTGCCCAGGGCTAAGGAAAAAAAAACCTTACCAAATAAATGTCTTCTCTAAGCAGAGCAGTTTTTCTTTCTTTCTTTTCCAATCCTCTACCTGCTCAGGAAAACGACTTTTTTTTCCTCCTAAAGTTATGGTATATTAAAAAGGGATAAAGACAGGGTATTTTTCAAGGTAAATCATTCCAGTGAAATAACACATAATTCTTCATAGCGCATCATTGCTTCGAGGTAATCTGAACAGAAGACGTCTTTCTTCAACCCCAGTCCTGAAGTCCTACAACCAAGAATTTTAAGCAATCTCACATTTCTTCCAGCAATTGACAGGCTATGTTTCTAGCTATTCCCAGAATCCCTTGCTGCAATCATGTACCATCTCCCTTACCTGAAAGATATTCTTCACAGGTCACCTCCACTTGTCTAGGCAAGGAGCTCTGATTTCAGGAATTGATGTAAGAATCCCAGGCTTGCTCCACAGTGGCTGTTTCTTCTGAAGGCCATGGTCAGTAAAGTTCTCTGAGAGAACTTTCCCTTTGCCTTCAGGTAATGAGCCACATGGCATCGATAGGGAAACAAGTAGTTCCATGTGGTTCAGGAGGAATCGTCTAATTCATCTGGTGAGTTGAGATGGTGGGAGGAGTAGGGTACCAACTGGTGGTTAGGAAAGTGCTTTCTCTTAGCTCTTTGTTCATTTCTTATAGGTTGGTGTACCATACGTCTTAATGTGCATTATATATACAATCATCTGCAGATGTTAAAATGCATTTCTGGGGGAGTGGGTGTAGCTCAGTGGCTGAGCACCTGCTTTGCATATACAAGGTCCCAGGTCGAATCCCCCGTACCTTCTTAAAAGAAAAAAAAAAAAAGCATTTTCTGACTCAGTAGATCTGGGTGGGTTCTGATAACGTGCATTTCTAGCAGGCTTCCAGGGCTGCTGCTGCTTCTGGTTGCTGGACCACACTTTGAGGAGCAAGGTGCTAGAGAAGGAGGGGCTGCCGGGTGCTACGCAGACGGGGTCTGCAGCAGCAGCACTGCCCAGCTCCGGCCCTATCAAACGGGAGTCTCTAGGGGTGGGGCCCAGCAATCTGAGTTTTAAAAAGCCCCCAGAGAGTCTTTGGGGGACTCTTAGGTATGGCCAAGCTTGGAAAACTCATTTTTGGAGCCAGGTCCTCAGACGGGTGGTCCCTCTGTCACCTAGAAGCTTGATGGCAATGCAGAACCTCAGGCCCCACGTTAAACCTGCTGAACCAGAATTTGCTTTTTAACAAGAGCCCTCGCGACTGACCAGCACCTTAAAGTTTCAGAAGTGTGAGAGTGACCCTGAGAATTTGGGGTGAAGACACACCTGAAACCTGAGTGTGGCTGCCATCCCCTGTGCCTAAGCCTACCTGCCCTTGACCCCTGCGTCAACCGAGACGGCGTCAGCCAGCGTCCACACTGCTCAAAGTTGAGCACGGCTGCTGGGTCAAGCCGGGTCCCAGAGGGTCACTCACACATGGCCATATGGCCCAGCTCCCACGGACCCCTTCTGTACCAGGCTTCAGTGAACCAGGCCATCGGACCCCCACAATGTTTTCATCCTAATATATGTGTATATAATTTAGTTCACAAAGCAACATGTGTGTATTGTGGGAAATATAAAGTTCAAAGAAGAAATGAATCTCCCTTGCTTTTGCCACGAGCAATGACCACCGTTTACATATTGGTATGTTTTCTTCTGTGCATTGTTAGAATTCTACTTTTTTCCACTTAATATTGCTTTAGACCTTAAAAACTCTTCATAAACATCACGTTAATGCCTACGAATATTCAACTGAATAACAGCAACTAATCAACTTTTTTTTTTTTAAACTAATGTTAGACATTTAGGTCATTTAAATTTTTTTCTTTCTATACATGCAAGGGAGATCTTTATATTCATTTCTTATCTCCTTTGGATAGAGTCCTACATGTATAATTGCAGCAATTACTTAGAGTAATTACTGAGTTAAATGGTTTGAATATTTGTGAGGCTTTTGTTATATATTGCCACTTTGCCTTCTGGAAAGTTTTTAACAATTAAAACTCACTTGTAGTAAGTGGGTAGCTCACCTTACCGTCACCAGCTTGGAGCATTGCTGTTTTGGAGTGTTTGCTGATGTGGTGAAAAACAGTATGAGATCATTGCTTTAATTTTTCTTTATGAACCTGCATTCATTTGCATAGCCAATTGTTGCAGAACTGGAGCTTGGAGGAGCCATACATCCTAAGGCAACTTCAGTTTTCCTCACTTCTACCCTGAAAACTTCCCTCATCCTCGGGCATCCAATGGCCCCTCCCACCTTTTTTTCCGGGGGGTCTCCTCTGCCTTCCAGAGCACACCCTTGGGCAGGCTAAGTCCACCCAGGCCAGCTCTTCTCAACTAGCCCCCATCTAGACCTGGCTGGGGAGAGGCAGTCATTTCCCAAGCCCAGGCACAGCTCCCTCCGGTGGTGGCTCCAGCCCACCTCTTCCCTGAGGACCTTTTATATTCAGGTGAGTGGCAGCAGGACTTGCTGTAACTCCTTAAGGCAAAGGTGTGTGCGTGCCTGTGTGTCTTTCTTCTGGTTGACACAGCCCATGGTGGGGTGTGTGAAGCTTGGGGAGGAGTGAAGGCTTGATTTCAGCCCCACCTACCTACCTGTTGGCCAGATGCCCATGCGACAGGGTCATCCTGCACAATTGCAGAAGGGAAGCCCTGCGGGTTCTTCATGACGCCCCTTCACTAGATTTGAGAGACGAAGCCCCTCCCCCCTCTCCTCATGCCAGCGTCCTCTGTCTACAGCAATCCTTTCTTCAATCTCTACCTTTCCACAACATTTTCTCCTTGAGGTGGCTCTTGAGTTAAAAGTTGCACAACTACTGACTTTCCCACATCTCCATTTGGAATGAGGAAGTTGCTGAGACGACTCATCTGAACTTCCTATTACGTCTGTTTATCATCTATTTGCCCATTTCATTCTAAAGCTAGATCTGTGGCTGCACACAGTCGTGTGTTTGGTTGTAGTGTTATGGCTTACTTTCCCCCCACAATTATTTACCTGCAGGTTCTAGTTTTTCTACATTAGCTTGTATTAATTCTGTAATGTAGAAAAATTAGGAACAAATAAAATATGACTTCTAAGAGACAACTTGCCTCTCCAGCAAGTTCTTCAGGGGATGGAGCATTGTCCACCTGGAGGTCAGTTGGAGAGAGAAGGAAGGTCTGACAAGCCATCATTAGCAAGGGAGGCCTGGTGTCTGGAACATTCCATTATGCCCGTAAGTGGGGAGGGCCCATGCGGAAGATCCCATCTCTTCAGTACCTACTTCTCAGAGATGAGGATGGGATTAATCAGATTTGAAAATTGCCTTATAAAACTCTATTAGTTCCTTAGAGATATACAGGATATAAATTTAAGGTGTTATTACTGTACATTAGTATGATGTTCCCATTCTGGCTGGGGCTGCAAAATCAAGACTATCAAATATTATAGGCCTTACATTCTATTTTTATTATCAGAGTACCAGATAATAAATTTAAATGGGAGAGACTGAAAAATAAGATGACCTCTTTCCCACGAGCTTTAACTACTGTGAATTCAAGTCTAAACTTTTTGAGAACTGTGTATCTTTTTTTCAAAGAAAAAAAAATGACTTGGTAGTTAAATTCATATATAAGGGTTTCTGCAAAGTATGTAAAAATAACTTGTCTATGGCGCTGACCCTTCCTTGGGAAATTTTATTGAATGAAGTTTAATGGGAACCAGTCTTAGCTGAACTAGAATTTATTTTCCTGTCTCTTTCCATTGGGTCTACGGACATTTCTTTCTTTTTCTCATCTATTTCAAAATGTGACTTTGAAATATTGAAGTAATATTTATCTTTCCCTTTAACGATGCTTGTTCCAAGCCAAGAACCTAAGGATGTTCCCCTCAGCATTTAATCTCCAATTTTGTAGGTTACACTCATTTGCAGATTTTAGAAACTGCTTTTTATTCTTCTGTAAGTGTTAAAGCAATTTAGATTAATGGGCCTGGGACTCTTTGATACCAGTTTTTAAGGCATTTCAAAATCTGTATAAGACGATACCCTTTCATATGTGATAAGTAAAAATCTTGGCATATGAAAGACTTTTTTTTGTGTTGTTTTGTGTTTGCACAAAAGAAATCTTTGGAGCTGCAGAAAAATTGCAGAGAAGGGAGGAAAGAGCTTTGTGATTGCAGTTTTCTTCAATGTTTTTTTTTTTCCCTCCCCCTTGGGGAACCCTCCCCTTTGCAGCTGTTCTCAGGATAATGGGAAAGGATACAGCCTGTTGCCAACTCCACGGAGGGGCTGACATGGACCCAGCTGACCCTTCTTGGGACTCATACCTATGCTGTGCCCCAGACGGCCACCACTTTTGTTCTCCAGTGGAAATGTTTCTTGAGCTAGAGCTCTACCTCAAGCTCCATGCACAGCCCACAATGACTCTATAGGAGTCGAATGCTGTCTAATACAGATAACCATCCAAGCTGCTCCTTAGAGCCCTTGATTGGTGCCCATGGCAAGAGAGGCATATGGAATTTGTATCCCCTCCACCCACTGCTCCCCGCCAAGTCCGGGGTAGAGCACTCTGAGCCCTGAGCACAGCCAGTGCCTGGCAAGGGGCCACCAGCAGCTGCCAGTCACTCTAAGACTGTCAGGTCCCATTCACTGCTGGTCCACCTCGAGCATGGTGTATGCATGTGTCTGTGTGTGTTTCTGTGCTTTTATTTCTATTTGTGTGTCTGGTACACAGGATGGAGAAAGGATGTGGAGAAAAAGAGGGAAAGAAATCACACAGTGTTTTATGACACTGGGTCACAGACTCATTTTTCTTGTCTTTGGGACAAATGCCAGGATGTGGGTGAATTGCAACTTGGTGTCTATGTGAGCAGCAAGCCCCAGTCATCCCTCCCGAGAAGGTTGGAATTAACCAGTGAATGAGTAGCTGCATTCTGGCGGCGGGGGGTGGGGAGGGGGTGGTCTGCTAAGGGAGCCATTTGTACTTTCACCTTGACTTGGTGTCAGTGACATCCCTAAGGGGCTTCACCAGGGATTGTGGTTGGAGAGTTGAGTTGTGGGATTTCAGAGTCAGGTAGAAAAAGTCACTCCAGAGGCTCCTGATCTTAACCCCACCACGTACATGTTTTATTGTTTTTCCGTCCAAGGATATCACATAAGGAAAGATACCGTTTATAAAATTCCACATAGGGAAACGGATGTGGCTGAGGTGACTGAGTTCCCACCTACCACATGGGAGGTCCGTGGTTCGGTTCCCAGTGCCTCCTAAAGAAGACAGCGAGCTGGTATGACAGGCAGGCACGGCGAGCTGACGCAACAAGAGACACAAGAAGAAAAGCATAATGAGAGACACAACAAAGCAGGGAGCAGAGGTTCCCAGTGCCTCCTAAAATGAAAATGAGCAAGACAGTGAGCTGATGTGATGGGCAGGCACAGCAAGCTGACACAAGAAGATGACTCAACAAGAGACACAAGAAGAAAAAACATAATGAGAGACACAACAAAGCATGGAATGGAGGTGGCTCAAGTGATTAGGCACCTCCCTTCCACATCGGAGGTCCCAGGTTCAGTTCCTGGTGCCTTTTAAAGACAGCACACAGCAAGTGCAAACAATGAGGAGGTGGGGAGAAAATAAATAAATAAATAAACAAACAAACAAATAAATAAAAAATCTTTTTTAAAAAATTGCACATAGCTACCATGGAACTGAAGATACCCCCCAGAACCTTCAACAAATGGAAAATAATTATAATGCATTTAATTTTGCTGGTAGGTTTTTCAGTGTAGAAAGTCAAGTTTTTTTTTTCTCTTTTTATGTTAATCAAAAATATATCAAGAATTCTGGGCAGTTGAAGTATAACAGCTGCATAAATCTGAATGTCCCAAAATATCCTCCAAAAATCAACACAGAACAACAAGAAGAGCAAATGAAATGACATGAACCCCAACTCAACTTTAAATTACCTCTAAGTAGGAAAATACTCATCAAATTCCAGCAAGCTGTTTCTCATGTTCCCACCTCAAGACTTTGGGGAAATCAAGGGCAGTCTGGAAATAGTTGAGTGGAAAAGAGAAGAGGAAACCTATTGGTGGGACTTAGATTAATCCAAGATCACTCCCAAAAGAGGAATCCACCAGAAGTGCAAAAATACTGAGCAACTGAGCATGATTAAGGGTGCAATCTTCAAAAGGCATCACTCCTGGTGGAGAAGCTATAAAGGAAGGAAGATACATTCTTTGAAGATTGGGTGGCATGGAGGAAAGAAGCAAAGGGAGGAAACTCTAGAGTTCTGCAAGGCAAGAGAGAAACAAACATAGTCCACAGACCTCTCATATCTACTACCCCCAAAAGCCATCCATTAAAAAAAACTGTACTTTCTTACACTGCAAAAGAGGTGCCCTTGAAATAGGAATTTTGTAAGTTATTCTTTAAAAGTAATAGTTTAAGCAAACTAAATATATTGAAAACTACTATGAAAAAAGAAAACAATAATACCCCAGCTGATGAAAATCTACATCCACCAAATTGTCACAAAACAGAAGATAACTGTAACACAACACCCAAAACTGAATTAAATATTATCAAACAAGCATTTGGGGATAAGAAAACCTACCTTGAATTAGAAATTTAAAAGTTAGAACCAGAAACAGCCCAAATAGGAAGAAATGAAAAGAGAGTTGATTGATCCCAAGCAGAAAGAGGAATAAAAAAGACAGAATAATCTCAGAAATGATTAATAAGTTACAGAAGTGGAAGTAGCTCAAGCAGTTGAGTGCCCACTTCCCACATGGGAGGTCCCAGGTTCAGTCCCTGATGCCTCCTAAAAACAAAAAACAACAAGCAAACAAACAAAATAACCAATGCAAGGGAGCTGATGTGGCTCAGTGGTTGAGTGCCAGCTTCCCACATATGAGGTCCTGGGTTCAATCCTTGGCCCTGGTACCTCAAAAAAAAAAAAAAAAAAAAAGTTACAAGATGTCCAAGGGAGAATAGACTGAAAATTTAATGAAGAGCATTGAAGAAAGGTAGGAAAACAGTATAAGAGAATGAAAATGAGATAAAGAAAGTACTAAAAAGGCTGAGAGAGAAAGAAATTGAAATGGAAGAGAGGCAGAGAAAAACAGCACAAGTAATTGGAAACCATGAAGAAGATAAATCAATGTAATTACTACCACTTAATTGTACACTAGAAAGTGGTTAAAATGGAAAATTTGAGTTGTATATATGTTATCATAATAAAAACTTACAAAAGAAAAGAAAACAAAACTCTTACAGTTCAAGAAAACTTCCTAGTAATAAGAGGAAATTTAAATCTACAATTTGAAAGGGCTCACTTAGTACCTAGAAAAATTTACCAAGAGCAATCAACTCTGAGACATATCCTATTGAAACTGTTGGGCAAAAGGAAACAACAAGAAAGCTGAGACTGCAACCTTGATACCAGACAAAATAGAAGTCAAGTAAAAAAGCATTAAAATAATGAAGAAGGACATTTTTAAGCTAAAAGCTACAATCCACAATGAAGATATGGCCATTATGAATAGCTATGTACCAAATAACACACAAATCACCTCAATAAAGCAAAAACTTCAGGAGATGCATGAAGACATAAATGGAAACACATTAATAATAAGAGACTTTAATAAACCACAAAATAGATCAAGTGGAAAAAGTATAAAGATAAAGAAGACTTAAACAATATAATCAATTATGGATATATATCAACTTTTAAACCCTGATAGTAGAGAATACACCTTCTTCTCAAATGGAATATTTACAAAAATAGATCATATATTAAGTAGCTATAAAATTCAGTAAGTTCAACTTCTGGTTTTTTGTTTTTGTTTTTGTTTTGGTCCAGTATGTAAAGAGCTTGGAAGTCATTATTTCTGTCCTCACAATAAGGGAAAAAACTAAATCAATGAAAATCAACAACTCTTCTTAGATTCCTCAGAAAACTGAGTTCACAGGGTGAACAACCACCCCCAAACTGGAGAAATAGATAGATATAGAGAATTGCAGTTTCCTTTGGGCAGAAACTACTGCTGGTGGGAATAATTCAAGGGTAATTAACTAATTGCTGGAAGCTCAGTGTGGACTAGCTTGAGAGAGAAAAATTTTTGGAGGCTGAATCTTGGGGGTAGGGGGTGGGGTGGGAACATCTGTGTGTTTTACCTCCAGGATCCCCAAAAGGTTCCCACTGTAAAGATTGGAGAAAAATTTCCTGTGCTTCTTGCATGTGAAGGGGGAAAGTAAATATTTTAAAGATATGTACAGAGCTCTCTGTTCTTCTTCACAAATGTCTATTTTACCAGAGCCTACCCAATGTGGGAAACACCCAACTCCAGCCTCCCTAGTCTCAATGTTGGAAAGGGGAAAACCCAGCTCCAGCCCCCTCTAGCCCACCTGTCTCACCTCAGGGGAAGAAAAAACAGAAGCAGTTGTCACAGCCCAGGGACACAGGCTCACTAAAAGACGGAGACCTAACCACCCACCCACCCCATCTTACCACCACATAAATAGGATTCCCGTATAATAATAACCAGAATACAGCTGAAAGGAACTGCTAGGCTCAGATCCTATTTAAAGAAGATTCTCTATGGAAACCAAGAGACAACAGGGGAGACGAAAACAAGGACAACAGGGGAAATTTCAGCCTCTGACACCTACAGCAACAGCAAAGTATAAACACAGCCTTATTCCTAGCCAGAGAAACATAAAACATCATACTAAAGGCCTATTTACTCAGCTCCTTTTTACTCGACATAATTTTGGCTTTCAACAAA
>JAQZBX010052118.1:0-19211 GCA_029593785.1 Cabassous unicinctus
AAAAACAAACAAAAAAACTCCAAGAAACCCCACACAAAATACCAGAGCACTCTAATCAGTGAACAATTAGCCTCAACCTTAAAATTATTATTTTTATAATATGTATATATAGAGTATTCACTTTTTCCGTGAATCCAAGTTGCCAGAAACTTACATTTCTAAGGGAGATTAGACAGCACAGTCTATTTAATTCCATAGTTGTTGGAGGTAAAATCTGTCAGAATATAGGTAATGTATTAATTTTACTTTACATTTAAAGACCATAATACACTTTTAAAGACATAAAAAGGAATGTTTTGTGTGTTGTTGATTACATCAAGATTATGAGGATATAATCTTTTTGCTATTTTTAGTTTGTTGTTAGGTGTTTCTTCCCTGAATGCAAAGGTAGACACAGAAAACAACTTTTAGTGCTTGGGATATTGCCATTTCCTCTACATGTAGCCACATGCACATGATGGTGTGAGATCTAAGTTTTTGTTTTACATTTTGATGACTTACATTACAATGGTTAGACTAAATCAAACAGAAAAGCAAAGGAAGGGGAAGGAAATTTTAAGTGCCCTCTCTCCCCAAGGGCCTTTGAACCACAGGCAACATCTATGAAGAATATTCTCTCTAGTTAGATGGAGAAAGGGCATAAAGTTTCCCGAAACATTCTTGTTTCCTTTCCACCTTTCTTTTCTACTATCCATGATCTTTATTGCTACCTATAACTTCCCTAATTTTCAACTGATTTGAAGGAGGCTGGGTACTGCTACTTGAAGTTATGATGCCTACTGCATCATTTCTCACCAACTCATGTGAGAAAACATGGGTCATCTGCTGAGACTGTCTTGGCAAGCATAGCAGGGTGGTGAGAATCATGGATTCTCAGGGACCATCACCATGCCTGCTCCTTCATCCAGCCTAACTAAATACCTCATGGTTCCCAATACTCACCATGCTCTTGCTTTTACTTTTCCTTCCTTTCTGAATACTCAGCACTATCCCATTCACCTGGAAATTTATTACTAATCCTTTAAATATCCTCTTCTGAGAAATGGGCCTTCCAGTTATACTTACATTCTCCTTTTTCATTTCCTATTGAATGTAATTATTGCAATATAAACTACTGCTAAGTATACTACTACTGCTATACATATCATATTGTGGCAGTTTAGTATTGTTTATGAATTCCAAAAATAGATATGGGATTGTGTTTGTAAACCTGTCTGTTCCTCTGGGTGCATTAGATTGTATTAGATTCAGAGGTTTCATTTTTACTTTATTAAATCAAGATTAGGGCTTTTATTTGACCACATCATTAGGGCAACTCAGTTTGAGTCCCCACCCAATTTGTGGGGATAAAACAGCTCTCACGTGGAAGTAAACATATGGAGAAGGAGAACAAATAGAAGCAGATATGCAGAAAGAGTGTTCCATAGACATGGCCTTGGGAAGAGAGGTGAATCTGAGCCTTATGCCAGCCTACAGCTGAGACTGGAAGAAGTTGGGACCATGGAGCCTTAAGAGGAAGGAGGAAGACTGAACCCTCACAGATATCACCTGCCATCTTGTATCAACATGTGGCAACAGATTTTGGGTGAGAAAGTACCTCTTATGGTACCTTGAGTAGGACTCTTCAGGGCCTGGTAAATGTAAGCTTCTACCCCAAATAAATACACTTTATAAAAGCCAACAGAGTTCTGGTACTTTGCATCAGCATCACTTTGGCTGACTACTACACATATACTCATGACACTCAAGTAAATAGTATCAACAAATATATTTACACTATATATATCAGAATGCAACAGTAGGTTATGCAATTAAAGTTAAAGCCTTTTTGAAGATAATTCAATGCTGATACATTATAGCTGAATTGTTCTCATTCATCACCTCTAAAGCCCTGATACATTAAAATATCATGTTAAGGCTATGAATTCCCAGAAAAAATATGCAAATTCCCTGCATATTCAGGTAGAGAGTAATATACCATTTCTGTGGTATCAATTTAATTGTGATGTTAATAATGTATTGTTCTTGAAATAATATAAAAATTTTAGGCATTGTGACTTTCATCACTGTAAGATCTGTTGTCTTGTATGTACAGTGGTATTTTCTTCTGTATATTCCCCCAGTGTATTATTTTTTTATTTAATCTTCAAAGAAGGTTTAGGTTACAGAAAAATCGCATAGAAAATATAGGGGATACCCATATACTCAATACCCTCCCTCTTTTCCACTCTCCCCTTTTAATAGCATTTTAAATGCAGATGGTACATTTGTTATAATTGATGTATAAATATTGAAGCATTGCTACTAACCTTCACCAATGGTTTACATTATAGTTTACATTTTGGACCATACACTTTTATAGGTTTTGATGAAATTTAAAATGGCTTGTATCTGTTATTGCAAGATCATACAGAACAATTCTAATGATCCCAAAATACCCTATGTTGCATCTATTCTTTTCTATGAAGTATCAAAATGCATGTATGTGTGTTGTGTGTGTATGTCTATGTGTATGTTTTATTGTTCCACAGGTAGAGGAAACTCTGCTTATTGGTCATCTTTCACAGTAACATCACCGTAATATCTCCTATCCCTTATCTTTAAGTTTTGTAGCTCTGCTCCTGTGATATATTGAGGAAACTTGATTTTTTGTGAGGTACTCTTTGTTTGATTATACTCTATGTGTCATACTTGACCACCAACAGTAAAACATGCTTGGATTCCCATTACTCAACCCTTTCTTCTCTTCACCCCCCACTCAGGAATGTCCCTCTCTCTAATCTGCTGATTCCAAACCAAACTGCTTTTCCCAGAAAGCTGCCTTTTATTACCCTTTTCTATCTCTTCAAACACTATATGTTCAACTAAAATCTTAGATTTTTAGAGATAAAACTGATGAGAACTTCCAGGCAATTTTTGCCTGCATAAGGAACCAAAAGGGGAAAATATTAAATGAAAAAATTAATATTTCAAAACATTATTCATCCTCAATTAAAAGAGACACTAAACTTTCTGGTCTAAGGCCTTGTTTCTATCATGTTTATTTCTGTTCAACATGCATACAATCAATATACTCCAACTACTAGAATTAAAAGAATGTGGGGGATTCGCTGTAGAAGTAAAGGGGAAACAACAATACAACAAAAATGTGCTCCACTTCTTCTTTTCCATTTAACTCTAACACATCAATTACATTATGGTGGTTTGGAGCAATGCAGTGCAGAAAAACATGTTCTTAAACTTAATTCATTCCTATGGGTGTGAACTTATTATGAGCAGGACCTTTTGATGGGGTTACTTCAGTTAAGGTATGACTTAATTCAACCAGAATGAGTCTTAATCCTATTATGGTAGTCCCTTAAAAGCAAATAAAATGCAGATAGAGATAGGAAGCAAGGGAAAGCAAGATGCTGAAGGTGAATGAAACCTGGAAAAGAAGGGAGAGTCCAGGAGAGGCCACCATGTATATTGCCATGTGATAAAAGACCCCAGGACCAAGGATCACTGGCAGCCAATCCCAGAGTGCCAAATTTTCAGGAAGAAAGCATTACCTTGATGCCTTGATTTGGATTTTCTTAGCCATAAAACTGTAAGATAATAAAATCCCATTGTTTAAAACAACCAATTGCATGGTGTTTACTTCAGCAGTCAAGGAAAGTAAAACATACAGGTATATTAGTCAGATATGTAGCAGCTGAAATTCAACAAAAGCAGCTCAAAAATATACCTCTTCCTTTGCATTTCTTACTAATAAAAAATGCTTAGTTCATAATTAATGTTTTTATCTCTTTTACTTTTTTCAGCTTTTTTCTCAGTTTAACAGATAACTTAAATCATCTTAACAAAGTATGGATATTACAGGAACAGTCTCCAAATATCAAAAGAAGTTCATTTCTGTCCTGCAAATCAAAATATAGCAACACATTTTACTAATGTCTAATATAATTGCTTAAAATGCCATGTTATTTAACTCAACCTGACATGCTAAATTCCTATAAAGTGGGAGTTTGTTCCAAAATCTGGTTGGGTACATGTATTCTGAATTTGATCACAAAGGTACCTGATAAAATACATATGGACTGGTGAAAAATAACAGTCATCATTCCCAGCAAAATAATCAAAAAATATTCTAGAAAACAAGGGGCAAAAGACCAAGAGCATCATCTTAATTAACAAATGGCACATTTATTTATTCTATAAGATGCAAGCGAATGGCTCAAATGACTTTAAAAAGTTTAAAAGCTGGTTTTGGAACAACTGAAACTCCATAGAGTTGCCATCATGAAGACCATCTGTACCCCAAGCCTAGATAGGGCACCACCTGTGTGCCCACTTATTGTGTGTTAGTGCATTTGTCATGTGTACCAAACTTCTCATTTTTTAAAGGAGTATGAAAGTTTGCTGTTAATATCTTAACCAGCCTAAGAATAGTTTGCAGAAAAGAAAATCGTTCAGTATTAGAGACCCATTCTATAAATAAAAGAGGAGGTATCACTGCGTGTAAGCCATCTTCACTCTGCCCTTGGGACTGGGCAGCAATAAAATTCTTAAAAGGAGTCAGGGCTCCATTGTTCTTTGGTTGGAATGGCTCCTAAGCTTAGAAATTTCTACATGTGTGTCTCAATTTCTCTGGCTCTGTTTTACCCCAACATATTTATTTAGCTCCTACTGAAAAGAAATTATTTTATTTTGGAAGTTATGAGTTAGTTAAAACAAAACAACTTTCTAAGTCATCTTGTCATGGTGCCAAAAATTCTTTAATAATCCTAAGAGTCTTTCATATAATCCTATAAATAGGAAAATTTGTGAATTGTATATCATTCTGTATGTTCTTCTCTAATAACAAAGAATAATCAGCAAAGGAATGCCATTGCAGCATGGTTCACCAAGATCTGAAGGGCTGCATTTGTTCCCTTCCCCTTTTCCTCTTCCTTTCAATTATATGGTCATGAAAACCTGTGAGGCTATCACCACTACTCAAATGGAAAAGTTTCTTCATTGGCTTTGTGAGAAACACATCTGGACATCCTTGCTCTACCTGAGTCCAAAGTTCAAAAAGCTTAAAAAAAGAAACTCTGCATTAGAACTAAGATTGGTGTGGCTCCCTGGACTGGATTGAAAAGAAAATTTGCATCTCAAATTCTTGAAGCCAATATTTGTGAACCCTTGAATGATTCAGGGTCACTGCAGTTTACTTTGGGTAAGAGCTTCTGTTAAAAAGAGTGCTGGAAAATATTTTTCATTGGCCTCATGAGTTTTAGAAGCAAATGTGTTATTTGCTACATCAAATGATGCTACTAGTTTCATAAAACTTTTTGCAAAATTGGGAAGGGATAAAAGAAGCAAACAATTGTGAATCATAAATTTTTAAAATTGTACCTGAGGTATTAGGCAGGGTATTAGTCATTAGAGCCCAAAAACATTAATAGGACACTTACCAGCATTTTCCCTCTGTATGGAAGAATGTCCTTTGCCATGTTTGGAATTCTTTCAAAAAGCTGGAGGAAAGCATTTAAAACATTTAAGTTCTGCCTTTATTTTTGCTAAAATATTACTTTACTTCCAAAAAAGGTCGTTCCAAAAACAACACAGAATTTTAGAACACTTGTTTTAGTCAGCCAAACGGGTGCTGATGCAAAATACCAGACATCAGTTGGTTTTTATAAAGGTTATTTATTTGGGATAGAAGTCCACAGTTACCAGGCCATAAAGTGTAAGTTTATCCCCTCACCAAAGTCCATTGCCACATCTTGGAGCAAGACAGCTGCCAATGTTTGGCAAGGTTCAGCTTCTTGGGTTCCTTTTTTCCGGGACTCTGTTTCTCTCCAGGCTCAGCTCCTGTTTCTTCCACAAGGTCAGCTGTAGACTATGAGGCTCTATAGGCTTTGCCTTTCTCCACAAGGCCAGCTGTAGACTATCAGGTGAAAGGCTTGTCTCTATCCCAGGGCCTTCGCTCCTTCCTCACAACCAAGCTCCTCCATCTGCTCACCTCCCCAGACTCCAGCATCAAAATCCCAACATCAAAACTACAACTCAAATATACTCCAACTCTGTACTTTGCAATGTCTTTCATCTTTGAGACCCCCTCCACCAATGGGTGGGGCTCAATGCCCTACTGATGTGGCCCAGTCAATGCCCTAATCATAACATAATCATGGCCAGATTAGCAGACCAGTTTACAAGCATAATCCAAAATCCATTTTTGGAATGCATAACTACATCAAACTGCCAAATGGCTACACTCCATCCTCTGAATTCCAAAAATACATTACAATATTAAAAAATCCTTAAATCAGTAACAATGCAAGTACAAAATCATATCATAATCAGTTTAAAGAAATACAGTTTGTCTTTGGGCAAAATCTCATCTGCTGTAGACCTCTGAAACTTACAAAACCATTTAACTGCTTCCAATGCACAAATGGAAAGACAAAGGATAAACATTTCATTACCATAAGAAGAAATTGGGAAGTTAAACCTCACTCATGGGTCCTCTACATTTCAGTAAAACTGCAGGGTATCCTCCATTCAATTTCAAAGTCTGAGAGTCATTCTTAAGAAGATGTTTTCTTCTCCTTGGGTCCACATGGGAAACCCACCTTTTCCACAGGCTTGCCCAATGGTCATTTTCTTGGTTCCACCCTCATCAAGCATCTGGGTGTTGACTAAGCTCTAGACCTCACACTCCAAGAATGTTAGGGTGATTGCCACACCTTACCCAATCTTTAGGTTAGAGTCTTAGCCCCCTAGTATAGTGAGGTGAAGACAATATTCCTCCTAAATTTTGGCATACAGGTTCAACCCTCTCAGAGCAATGAGTTGACCACCTGGTCTTCCCTAATCCATGGGAGACAGGTCCACCCCTCTCAGACCTATGGGGTGCTAACCTTAACCACCCTAATCCCTGAGGAATGTGCTCCAGCCTCCCTGCACTCTGGGGCAGCAAAAATCTTCCTGAACATTGTGTGGGAACATCCACCCTCTTCAACTGCTGGGGCAAACTCACCCTCTCTGCACCCTGGGGAGGCAAAACTCTCCCAGAACATCTGGTAGGAACATCCACCCTCTTCAACTGCTGGGGCAAACTCACCCTCTCTGTACACATAGGTAGGGCTCTTCTCTTGGCCCAAGGTGATGTTTTAATTGCATATCTCAGCTTCCTTGATTTTCTTCTTAAAGCTGTTTCTCCTTCAATCTGTATTTTCCATGTTTGTTTTGGTCCAAGCTGACAGTGGTTTTGTTCATATAGCACTCCCAAAAACATTGTTGGTTTAGCATGGAAGAAGCAGGGGTCCAAGCCATCAGACAGTAAGACTTTCCACAAGTCTTTCCGAGATAACTGCATCTTCAATCCTGATTTACAAAGTTCCAGGTCTAACTAAGTCTTCAAATGGAACACTTTCATCTGGGAACTTGATTTCCAGAGGCTTGGAATTTCCAGAATCAGTTTCTGTTTTCTTTGTGCCCAAAAGATCAGTCCTTAGTGTATTTCACTCATCTAGTATTTTGCTATAAGCTGCAAGGAGAAACCCAGTCACATTCTCTGAGTTTACCTTGGAAAATTCTTCAGCTAAATGCTCAGGTTTGCCATTTTCAAATTCTGTCTTCCATATAACACCAGGAGTTAATCTTGCTAAGTTCTCTGCAAATTTAAAACATTGATCATCTTTCCTCCAGTTTCCAATAACTGTTTCATCATTTACTTCCAAGGCATCATAAAAAGTCTCTTAAATGCACTGTAGGTCTTTTCTACCAAGCACCTCAAAATTCCTCCAAAAAATACCCCTTACCCATTTATAAAACCATTCCAACATTTTGGTAATTGCAAAAGCACTACCCCACTTCTTGTACCAAATTCTATATTAGTAGCCAGAGGGGTGCTGGTGCAAAATACCAGAAATTGGTTTGTTTTTATAAAGGGCATTTATTTGGGGTAGAAGCTTACAGTTACCAGGCCATAAAGTGTAAGTTTCCTCCCTCACAAAGTCCATTGCCATGTGTTGGAGCAAGAGAGCTGTCAATGTTTGCCAGGGTTCAGGCTTCTTTAGTTCCTCTCTTCCCAGGGCTGCATTTCTCTCTGGGCTTAGCTCCTGTTTTTTCCACAAGGTCACCTCTAGACTATGAGGCTCTCTAGGCTTTGCCTCTCTACACAAGGCCAGCTGTGAACTGTCAAGCAAATGGCTTATCTCTTTTCCAGGAGCCTTCTCTCCTTCCTCATGATCAAGGTCCTCTGTGTGCTTACTTCCCTGGGTTCCAGCATTATCACTCCAACATCAAAACTGCAACTCAAAACTACTCCAACTCTGCCCTTTGCAATGTCTTTTATCTTTGAGATCCCACCACCAACGGGTGGAGCTCAACACCCTACTATCGTGGCCCAGTCAATGCCCTAATCATAACTTAATCATGCCCAGATTAACAGACCAGTTTACAGGCATAATCCAATATTTATTTTTGGAATTCATAACTACATCAAATGGCCAAACTGCTACAAAACTCATGAGTTTCTATTTAATATTTTGATTATATGGAGATATACATGAATTCATTAAATTTACCATTATATTA
Organism: Cabassous unicinctus; assembly: GCA_029593785.1. NCBI lineage: Eukaryota > Metazoa > Chordata > Mammalia > Cingulata > Chlamyphoridae > Cabassous > Cabassous unicinctus. The sequence continues at coordinate 8,569 of JAQZBX010052118.1, forward strand.
GCCTATCATCTTAAAATGCACATATTGTACTTTAAAGAAAGTTGCCTGCAAATTGCATTAAACCAACTAAAATAAATGCATGCTGTTAAGAATACATTCCACATTTTACCTACAGAATAATACACCTGCTACACCATTTTGGTTGTAATGAGGTGTTTTATACTCAACTCACATGAAAACTGCCTGGCTCCCAGGGATCAGCTTCAGGCCTGGCTTTTCTTTTGTGGAAGGAGAAGCAGTCAAAGCTTTACAGATACAAGGACATCTCAAGCATCATGTGTGAAACAAGCCCTTATGAACTTTATTCCCTGTATAAAGCAGGTTTATATTCAGAATTTTTAAAGGAAATACCCATTTATATCTAATGTTGAACTCTCAGGACTTAACTTAAGCTCCTTTTGTCTTAATTATATATTTGTAAATATCAACAACTGTCTCTTGTCCTTTGTTCAACTTTTTCAAATATTTTTTGGCTTACCTTATTAAACCCACTTACTGAATGTTATTTTTAACTTAGGTACACAGTAATCAATATTTAATCAATCATCAAGTGTTTGTCAATAGCAGCTAAAGATTCAACACATTTGTGCCACATGTATAAAAGGAAAACTAACCAAGGCAAGCTTTTAGAAGAAAGTGTGGCTTGAGCTGAAGAAGGCAAATAGAAATGGAAAGATGAAGAAAAGGGGAGTTTGCTAGGCACCACATGCAACTTTCAGCCTTGAACATACACAAACTCATTTACTCTTCATTGAAGGATAGTATTATTTTATCAACTCCCCAAATGAAGAAATGAGCAAATGATTGAGGTTAAGTAACTGTCAAGCCATTTATAGTTTCACTGTAAATCCCAAATTTAAACCCTCATCATCTTGCAGCTTGTTTATTTCAAGAGCCTTTCTAACATATGTACCAAAACAATGAAGTAAGCATTTCTTAGCATGCCATCCACAGTCCTTCATTGTTTGTCTCTGCCTAGAGATCCACCTTCTGTTGCTGTTTTTGTGCACACACTTTCCTTGAAAACATACCTAAGTGTAGTCACAAGCATACTAATGTTCTTTGGTACCTTAATGATTATTGCTGCTCTGAATTCCCTTACCTGCCTTGCAGGCAGTCTTCAAGGTTAGCCTGAAATTTTCCCTCCTCCATGAAGCCATTTTTACCTTGCACAACCAAGAACAGATGTGAGCATTCTCAACTGCTTCTATCTGTCAGTAGTACCTGTTATGCTAAATCATTATTTTCATGCCTTTATTTTCTCTCCTATGAATGAGTCCTTTAAAGGCAGGTCCTTTGTCTTTTTCATCTAAATACCCCAGTGCAAAATCTTGCATCTGCTTAGCATCTGGCATATAGTAGCTGCTCAGTAAATATTTGGTATAAAAATGAATGATCATTGAATGAAATAAGTAAGACATTTCTAAAACTATTTAAGGAATCAATGAGAGGAGTATTTAAACCTAACATGCCTCCATGAGTAAATTTAGACTTCATACATAAATTATTTTTTGTGTGCTCTAGGAAGATCACTACCAGTAACTCTCAAGAAGAAAACTGTAAAAACTGCTTTTTGCATTTCTTTCAATTCTTACACAAAAGTGGATAGTAACTGGAGGTAATTAGGTATTATTTTTGTTTCCAAAATCTACTCCAAGCTGACAAAATTAGAACATTTGCTTAACATATCTCATGGATTGAGACTGACATAAATTCTGTCCATAGAATTTATGATATACAAACATTCTGTGAATATTTAATAAACATTTTTTGGATAACCCAGTGTCTTAAATAGAAAGAATGCCAAATATTTCTCCTTCACTTTGCTGGATGTGACTGCAGCAATAAATGACTTGGAGGCTCATCACACTTTGAACTCTCTCACATTCCTCACTCCACTCTTCAAGCACTTATACAGGTTTCATGGACTTAATGAAATTTTTTCATATAAGTTTTGCTCACTTTTCATTACAAGATATTAAATTTTTTATGTCATGCGCTTGTACAAAAATTGGCTTTTCATGTGCATAGAAGGAAATTAAAGTAGACATTCACCACTTCTGAGTTTCTCAGAACCACAGTTTGTTGCCTAGGTTGCTCATATTTTCCAGTGAATTACATTCCCAACTGATGAAAAGGAAAGGGTTCACTGAGGACAAGAGGGGGAAACTACAAGCTTCTCGCTGAGGTCCCCCATGGCACTCCCTTTTTACTGTGGTCAGCATGAAATAGACTGACTACAAAAAATGAAGTATTTCATTAATTATTTGGGTATTTCCATTCACTTTACTGGAGGCCTTATGAATCTGTGTAAGTATCCTCTCTCTCAGAGATAGCTGGAGCCCAAAGAACTCAAATGCTGCTAAGGGGCTGTTACCCTTCACTTAACTCAAGCACCAATGGAGAAACTCATTAATCTTCCCTTTGAATATCCCAGGGAGTCTCCAGTTTTCCATTTGCAATGATGAATCAGAAAAAAGTGCTGTTACAACTGGGGTTCTTAACCTTTTTTTCCCATGGACCCCTATGCCAGTCAGGTGAAATCCATGGACCCTGTCTCAGAATGTAGTGGCAGACAGCTTTATGACACTCAACAGCAGCATACTTTAAAATTAAATTTTAGGATTATTCCGTATTAATTCAAGCTCATGGAAACCCTGAAATCTTACCATGTACCCATTGGGGGTCCATGGACCCCTGGTTAAAAATTAAAATAATAAAATATCTAGAAAGATTTAAGCACAGATGTAAAAGTCTTGTACACATAAAACTACAAAATATTACTAAAACAAATCAGACCATAACAAAATAAATGGAAAGACATTCCATGTTCATTAATTGGAATACTGTTAAGATGTCTATTCTACCCAGAGCAATGCATAGATTGAATACAATCTCAATCAAAATTTCTTTTTGCAGAAATAGAAAAGTCAATCATCAAATTTATATGTAAGGGTATGGGGATCCAAAGAGTCAGATCTATCTTGAAAAAGAAGAAGGAAGGAAGTTTGAAGACTTAACCCTTCCCAATTTTAAAATGTATTAAAAAGACACCATAGAAAACCAGCAAGATGTCAGCAGAGTAAGATGCTCCTAGAATCAGCTCCTGCTACAGGGCAGTTAGTAATCACCCAGAGCTAACTAAAGGATTTGTTCTGAGGCTCCAGGAGACCAGAAGTGCATCCTGCATCATCAGTCTCTCTGGGCAACTACAGTCTAGGCCTGCATGACTTGGATTATTCCACAGAGCTGTGGCTCTGACCCTACCCCTGGCAAAGGAGAAATTTGGGAGAAGCTTCATCGGTTCTTGGGGCACTGAGGGCAGCATGAGCCTCCACAGCTTACAGCACCAACTACATCCTTGGCTCCCACTACACAACCAACAGGAGAGAAAGGGCAGGAAGCCCTAAACTAAAGAGAAAAACTGCACCCAGAATAAATACTCTAGTAAGCCAGATGTCAAGACACCAACAAAAAATTACAATCCATACCAAGAAACAGGAAGGTATGTCCCAGTTAAAGAAACAAGATGAGCCTCCAAATGACATAAAGGAGTTGAGACTGCTAATCATAGATGTTCAAACAAATCTCCTTAATAAATTCAATGAGAAGGCTAAAGAAATTAAGGATATTCTGAAGACATTGGATGAGCACAAAGAAGAATTTGAAAGCATACATAGAAAAATAGTAGGTCTCATGGGAATGAAAGGTGCAATAAATGAAATTCAAAATACACTGGAATCATATAATAGCAGATTTGAGGAGGCAGAAGAAAGGCTTGATGTTGGAAAAGATGCTGAGAGCCAGAGCATAAAGGGTTAAGCATTTAAAAAGCATGCTTGCTGGCAAAGAAACATTAGTAAATGTCTCCAAGGACACTGCATACTGCAGACATCAGTAGGAGGAGGCAGAACAGAATGAACTCACCACTAAGATGGTATTGTTTGAATTTCCTAAGAAAGATTGTCTAGGAACACAGAAACAAGCAGCACTCTTACATGCTTACTTTTGTTATCAGCTTGATGTTGTTGGAGGTATGGGAGGTGGGGAACATGGGAATCCCTGTAATTTCTGAGTAATATTTCGGTAATCTAAGCACCTTTAAATATATATAAAAAAATAACATTTATGTAAACAAATGCACATATATGCATATGTATTTATATATCATTTTACAAATATTGGTATGTATTGTGAAAATTTTGATTTTTACCCACAATAAAAAAAGAAAAGCAGCTTCAGCCTAAATAAACTTGCCTGCATTCCACATGGAGTGAGGTCCCCTGATCCCAATCTTTCTCTGGATCATTCCCAGCATCGTCTACCTCCACGTTGAATTACTACAGATGGCACCCAATGTGGGGCACCACTGGTCTTTTCTCTGGATCACTGCCATGGAAACAAGGACTGTTGTTGGTGGGTCGGACGGTCCTTGCCGTCGCCACCTCTGTGTGGTGAGTCGAATAATCTTGATTGTCAGGGTAATGGGTAATCAGTCTACTTGGCAAGAGGAATATTCCCAAGTTTTGAAAACCCTGTTAAAGAATACAGGGGTGTCTGTGATGACCCTAGAGTTTCTAGGACTTTTTTCTCTTGTACAGAAACATTGTTATGTATGGTCTTTGTATAGTCTTATTTCTGTTGCTCTTGAACCATTACAGTCAGATGAAAATGAAGATATTAAAATGGATACTGCTATTGCTAAAACTATAGCAGAACAAGCTAATGATGATTTTAATGAAAATATATATAAAAAATTTAATGAACGGGCAAAAACAGATAAACTCATGTCTAATAAAAAGAAAAAAAAAGAAAAAGGGAGTTTATGGAACTTTTCCAGCAGTTGTTAAGCCATACGCTCCAAAAGATGATTTATTGTCTTTTGAACCAGTGTCTGCGCCTCCTAAGGTATCTACTGATCCATTTTTTACAACATTTGATAACTCTCCAAAAGTTTCTGTTTTTGTGCCAGCACCATCCTCTTCAATTATGAAAAGTATAGCATAGGGAAGTAGAGAAGAAAATTCAGAGGCTATGCAATTTTTTTTTTACTTTTCCAGTAACAGTAACTCAAATTCCAGTAGATGCTAACAATCCCCAAGGGGGTGTACAATAAGAGCATGCTCCTATTCCTTTTAAAACTATCAAAGAATTAAAACAAGCATGCACTCAGTATGGTGTAAATTCTCCTTATACTCAAGAATTGGTGCAAGAAATTGCACAAGCAAACAGATTATTACCCTGGGATTGAGATTTGTTAGCTCAAGCTGTTCTTAATTCAGCAAAATTTTTACAGTTTAAAACTTGGTGGGCTGATGAAGCTAATATTGTAGTACGACGAAATCAACAGCAAAATCCACAAAGTGTCTATTACTGCTGAACAAATATTAGGAATAGTTCAATGGCCTGGGGTTCCTCGCCAAGCTCAATATGATGATATTGCCATTGTACAAGTTCGATTGTGCTGCCTAGCCACCTGGTGATGAATCTCCACCCCTGGACAGGCTGTACAATCATTTTCAAAAATTGTTCAAGGAAATACTGAACCCTATGCTGAATTTGTAGCAAGGCTGGCAGATGTAGTCAACAAAACAGTAACTCAACCTGATCTTAAAGAAACGCCTGTTCCAAAAGATTTAGTAAGATTAATATTAGGAAAATCTAGCATCAGTTACAGGAGCATCACTATTCTGTCAAAAGAGTTAACTAAGATAAAGACAACATTCTGACAGCAACTTTGTAAACCTCCTACTGCCTACATAATGATAAGGCTGTGGGATGATAGGGGCTAATAGAATTAAACCACTAGAAGAGTAGAAAAACTTGGCACCATTGGTGTTTTCTGTTTTGTTCCCATGCTGATTCTGCTTGGGCCAGTGTGGCCAAATTGATAAAATTAGTGTAAAATTTTTATTAAGGTGTTAAAAGGAACTTTCAGTTTTAAATCACTAGCTTACTCCTGAACTTTGATGCTAAGTGTACTCCTAAAAAGTAGTAATCCAAAAAATACATGTTAAATATCTGTGTAAACTGCTAAATTAGAGCTTAACTGTATTTATGCTGTTTAAGTTGTTCTGGCTGTTTGCTGATTATGAACAAAAGTGTTTCAAAGAACAAGCTTATATATTACAGGTAACACAGATTCCAGAAAAAATCTTAAAAACAGTAAAATCAAAGATGTGAAATGATGGAGGGCTTGAAGACAGTCATACCAAAGGAGTGAAAATTATGGGTCAAATTAGTAAGCTTTATGTTTCTGTTAGTGTGTCATAATTCTTTTTGTATTTGTCTGTTTGTTCAGTGTCAGTGTATATTTTGATACCTCTGAATGGTAATATTAAATTGATAAATGAAGATTATTATAAGATCTCTATTCAAATGGCCAAAAATTAAATAGGCGCTTATATTAATAAATAAATATGGGTATTAGTTTAAAATAATAAAAATAGTTATACTCAAATTAAATAATTATTCTAACAAGTTTATTTAATGTTGATGGTAATGGTATGTTGTCAGAAGTTTGCTTGGAAATAGTTTCCAAAATCATTGTGGTAACTTAAGTATGGAAGGTATATAGAATGTGCTTTTATTATTAAAGAAAAGAAAGTAATTTTATCCTAAGATAAAATAACTAGTTATTAAAACAAAGTAAAATGTGGGACAAAACCTGAATGAATACAAAAAGTGCAAAAGGCTTGTGAAAAAGGATTTTTTGTGGCCAAAGCTAAGTAAAATTTAAACAGTCTATCTATAAAAATTTAAAAGCTTTAATGTCAAACAATATAACAATATAAAGTCAAAGTTTTATTCTTTCTCAAAGTTTCTCAAGTCAGTAGTCTGTTTTAGTAAAAGTTTACAAAATTTTTCTCCTAAATAATCAGTATGCAATAAAGAAAGTCTGTTTATCAAAATAGCTTCTTGTACTTTAACCTTATCATTTCCCTGGAGAAACAGGTCTTATCACTTTTAAAAAGAACATAATGTTCGAACCTGCTTTCTCAAAGTCAAATCCTGAAAGATAGCTTTTATTTCAAACTGTCACAAATAACTTGGTCTTTTACCTCAAAAAAAGGTAAAATATTAAAAATAGTTAAGTTCATGTAATATATTATAAGTTGAATGAAGTATTTAAAACTGTTGCATAATTAAAAGAAATTTTCTAATTTTATAACAATTAAAGTTATATGAATAAAAAGTTCATATGAATACTTTAAAAGTGTATAAAATTCCTGAAAACATAATAATGTTTCAATATAATATTAAATAAAATATAATGTTATTAATCATAATTTTTAGTTATAACTACAAAAAGAAAGCAGCCATTAAAGGCTGCCGGAGTAGTTAGTGCATAACAGTAAATTATAGTAAAATAAAATAACACCACTGCAGCATGCAGTGGTCCCAAATATTGCTAGTTTGTTACAAAAAATTAATACCCATTTATGTCACTATCACTTTGTTTTAAAAGTTGCTAAAGCTTTCTTTAATATTTTCTTAAACAAGTCAAGCCAGCCCATGTTCCCCTTTCTGTAAAATAGCCAACAATAAATCAAGTTTATATTCAACACTGTAAGCAACAGCCCCAATTCTAATTATAATGTTAACAACAAAACCAATGCAAGTATTAAAATTACAAGTTAATGTATTACCCCACAGCCCAAAAAGGAAATACTAATTTGTTTTTACCTATGCCCCAAACTATACAAAATAAAGAAATTAAGGTCATTCTGATCATGCTACTAAGAATCTCAAACACTTAAGAAATAGAAGCTTATTCATTGAATGTCTGCTAGTTCAAACTATTATTGTTTGTTGTTGCATAATCTTCTGTAGTTATAAATTATGTATAACATACTTAAATAATAATGAAAACTTTAGCACAATACATTGCATACTTAAGTAATTTAATAACTTGTATATTACACATAAATGTATTTTATTAAATGTAAATGTAAATCTCTTGTTTGGAGTTTGGACAGTCCTAAAACCAAATGTATTAAGAAAAAGTCTGGTAAGTATTGTTCAAGCCTAAAAGTAAAGCATCATGCAGAAAACTTTGTTAATCAACAAACCAATGCCTTACTAGTTAACACTTTTCATATTTCAGGAAAAATATTGAAAATTAAAATAGGAAGCACATCAAGAATGTTTTGTAACAAACTAAAAAAGATAAAGTGCATTTCAAAGGGTGTTGTATTCCTCCCTGGAGGAGCTGGCCACTCTCCCAGGGATTGATGCATAAACCTCAAAATGTACTGCCCAGGGAGTGTTGTGTTCCTTCCTGAGGAGGCTGGCCCCTTCCTCAGGAATTAGCAAAATACTCACAAGTTGGTATCTATAGTATCAAATTCATTAATCCTAAACACAGTCAACCAAAACTCTAGTATCAGTTGCTACTTCAACAATTCAACACTTCCCAGCTAAAAGCTAAATATTGGTAAGTATATATACATAAGACTGCTCTATTTATCTGTCATTCTGTAACTCTGTTTAATATTAACTTAATCTTTTCATTGATTATGTTATTTCTGTTTCTATATTAACATTTATCTTATATCTATCCAAGACTCTAGCCAAAAATAAACCAAGTATATCACTGTATCCCCTGATTTAGTAAGTATGTGAATGTACGTATACTTATCATAAAAAATTAACAGCTAAACCTCTATTTATAAATGCTACAAAAACAAAAAAAAGGGGGAAATGGTGAGGTGTGAGAATAATTATATCAAGCATTATTTACAATAAATTTTCTAAACCGAAGGTCAGCATCAGATACATCAGCAACAGAGCATTTCTGGCAAAAATCATGCAAAAATACAGAAACAAATATTAAACAATATTTTATTGAAAGAATGAAGACAATAATCAATGGGAGAAGGCAGAAGTTAAGTTAGGATATGGGGTCGAGGTTTTGCTCTTATCATTACAGATAAAGGAGACCAGCTTTGGGTCCCGTCCAGACATCTGAAACCTAGATATGAACCAGCCAAAGAAGCTGACACAAGAAGCAGAAAAGATGGTATCTTCTAAAAAGCAGAATGTCACTCTAACACAGTTATTCCTTGCTATGCTTACCTTGACAACCACAGCAGTAAGTAGTGCACTTTCACATAATTATACATATTGGGCTTATATTACTAATTCACCTCTTTTAGAATTGTTCACTTGGGAGGACAAATCCTACCCTGTTTATATTAGTCTTTTCATTTTCCTGAGCCCGTTGATTCTCGCCTTCCTCTAAAACCTGAGGAGGAAGGGAAATTTACTGAAAATTTAAGCTTGCCTTTTCTTGAATAACATATTTGCATAGGATCCATCGATCCATGTATACAGCCCCAAATCATAGTACAAAGTGATAAATGGCATACATGCCATGTTTCATCTGAGGTTGTGCTCTTTAATAATTCCCATAGAATTGTAAAGAATTGGGCCCTTATAGGGATACCGAAACCTAATGTAAACATAACCATAAGTTGAAAAATTAGTAATTCAACAAAAACAACTACTGAAAGCTATCATTATTTTTTGAATTTTGGGGACATCATAAGTATAACTATGTCACTAAATTGGACACATCAGGGAAGATTTATCCCACAACTATGGGACACTAAACTTAACTAAACTAAAAATTATTTGTGGAAATTATTTTTGGGAACTAGCCCAGTTTTTGAATGGCAAGGCAGTAAAACTAATATTACCAGTTTAAAAAGAAAATCCACTTAATTTCTTAAAGTATGTGTACGGGATCCCATTGTTTTTATAGTAGGAACAGTAAGCATTAATCAAACATGGTTTTTCTGCAGCAATTGCTCCCTTTACACTTGTGTATCAGAATCTGTTTTACAGGAGAGTTCTACTGCGGTTCTAATGGGACGACGGCGTCGTGGAATATGGCTTCTGGTTTGCATGAATCACTGCTGGCAGTCTTCTCCTGAGAGCCAAATCCTTTGGCACTTTCTAAATCATTATTTGAAAAGAAACAAATGTTTAATTCGATTAATTATAGCTGCTGTATTAGGGCTTATATGTATTAGCACAGCTGCTGCTGTGGCAGGAACTGCCCTACATGAGAATATCCAAACACAACAATATGTTAAAAATTGGCATCATAATGCTAATGAGCTTTGGCATAGTCAAGCATATATAGATGAGCAAATTAATAATAGGCTTAATGACTTAGAGATGGCTGTTACACAAATGGGAGATCAGGTATATAATCTAAATTTAAAACAAGGTTTGAAGTGTGATTGGAATGAAAGTGCTTTTTGTATCACTCCTCTCCCATACCATGATTCCCATTAAGAATGGGAAAAAACTAAAAATCACTTAATAGGTCATCACACAAATTTATCTATAGAAATTACAGATTTGCAAAAAAGGATTTTGAGCATGTCTCAGAATCAACTTACTACACTTCCAGGTAGCGAATTTTGGCAATCAGTGACAGATCAATTAAATAAAATAAACCCCTTACATTGGTGGAAATCAACCTCTGTACTTGCTAACTTTGGTGTGGTGATCATTGGTGCTCTGCTACTCTTAACTGTACTAAGAGGCATTCTCAAAGCCCTGCTGTCCCACATTAATAGGGCTGAAAAGGCCAGCCATGCCAATAACTTGATTCTGCTTAAAACCCTTGA
>JAQZBX010052119.1:0-19210 GCA_029593785.1 Cabassous unicinctus
TCTCTCTCTCTCTCTCTCTCTCTCTCTCTCTCTCTCTCTCTCTCTCTCTCTCTCTTTCTCTCTCTCTCCTTCTTCTTCTTCCTTCTTTGTTTGCTTTTCTGGGAAATGCATCTCCTGAATCCTGGTATTCTGCTCTCTGAACAATTTACTCTCTTTACCACACAGATGTCTTGCTGGGGCTTTCCTTTATCATCCTCCTGGGAATTTCCCCCTCTCCCTGTTTTCTAGAACACTTCTTTCTCTCTTTTGGTCTATATCCTCATTTTGGTAAAGTACAACCTCTTATAACTCCCTGAAATGCGTATGAGGTGATTACTATTATTTTTTATTATATATAATTTGCATGTATGAATAAGTTTTTAATCCCCTCATCATACTTTGAGAATTGGATATGTTAAGATAGTTTTAATTTATTATTAGAGGTGAATGTTGAAGAAATGTGAGAGCTGGAAACAAATATTAGCTTTAAAGGTTTGCTATCAATAGTGGGTAATCACCCACTGTCTAAATTTGGTTTATGTTTGGTCCACACATTTTCCAAAACTGATTTTATGAGCAGAGTTGCAGTTGAGAATGAATAAATTGAACTCTGGTATGTTCACAATAGGGATATTTCTCTAACTGCTAGATTCAGATGATTTATCTCTAGGTCAGAGAGACTAACAATACTAACAAAATAATAATATATTGTATTCAGCCAAACATGGGAAGCAAGCCGGGAGTTTCATATGAAAGTTGATACAGGTAAAAATTTTTAATAACAAAAACAATATTAAAAATGCTATCAGAATGCAATCTTTTCAAACACATTATATAAAGTAATACAACAACCTTAAAATTAACTTTCCAGGATACCTATTATTAATTTTTTTAAAAATTAGCCTTAGATTTTCCTTCACTCATGAAAATGCCCAGTTGTTACAATCATTAATTGTGTATTTTCTGAATAATATTCATGTTTTCCTAGTTCAATTCTATTTTGAATTGAATTTTGTCTCAAATTTGTATGTATTAGATATTTCTTATATTTCCATAAAAATGTGTTAACATTTAATCTCATGCCTGATAAAGTTACCCAAGTAAACAATGATTTTCTTTTCTGTAATCTGAAACCAATTGGAAGTTTCTTTTACAAAACAAGCAAAGGGACGTTCAGGCAAGACAATGTAATTTTTAAAGAGGGATGGCAATAGCCAAGAGGTAAGTAAGCTCAATATTTCTCCCAATCAGAGGCTGAGTGTCAACTGATGGTAGGTGGAGTGATGGAGGCTCTGATGTATTTTTTCAAAGCAACATCTGCAACAGATCACACAAAAGACAAAATGACAGGGACATTTAGTGTTGGGATTGTTTCTTTGCCAACATTTTACTTAGAAAGATCTTTCAAGATTCCACTTAGAAATAAAAACGGCACGGTGAGTATACCATTTCTGTGAGCTATAACACCCGGGTACTCTAAGTTATGTGAAGAATGTATCTAAGTATCTGCTTAAAATCTGGGACCATTATCAAACCACCCAGAGCTTCTGACACTGTTGCTTGATCTCTTCTTTCAACCTTTTCCACCCACAAAAATTCTTTGCATTGCTTGAGTATTGAATTTGCTAGTATTGAATGTGCATCAAGATTGTAATTTATGTAGTGAAAAAGCCTATGCTCTGGACTTGATTTCTTCTTGCATTTATTCACTTTTGTTTCAGGTCTCAGGCTGAAAACAGGTTTCCCTCGTTTCACTGTTCTCCTTGTTTCTCACACTTCATCTTTAGGTCATTTAGAGATTGTGGAAGGAGTCCTAAAACCAGCATGCTTAATAAAGGCCTTCAACAAAAATACAATTAAATACGGAATTTAATATTTGGAGAAAATATCATTGTTTCCTTCCCTTTATACTTGGTGGTGATGAATTTCTATTTATACATTCTATTATTCATGCATCTAAATAATGTAACATATGTGCAGACTAATTTTCCCCTTCATTGTTTCTTAAAATTACACTCAAGGTACACGTTTCTCAAAAGTAGAAAGGAAAATAGTATTTATAGGACATTAACACAACATGGCAGAAAGGATAAAAAATGTTTGAAATAGGGATTGAAATCAACATGGTTGATTACAGAGAGAATCCTGTATTTTACTGGTTTCATACGCACACTTAACCATCTGATTTTAAAAACTGCAATTTAAATTTCATACATATTTTAAGTCAAGTATATCATCAATGACAATGTGTGTATTTGAAATACTCAAGGTTCTCTATCTACCTATAAAACTCAGATAAATCTGGCCATTTCCTTTTATTACTGTTGAGAATTTAGGGAGATTAAAGTTCTAAAAAATATTAAGCTCCAAATTACCCTGATTACCATCAGGGCCCATTTAGGAGGGACTGTTCTTTGTAGTTGTCTTATTTTCCAACACCTGTGCTTCCACAAGTCTCTCTACTCAGCCCCTGATGCTTATTCAGACCTGCTCAGAGATTTTCTGGCCCACCAACTAACTCTGCAGAACAGCTGTTCACTTCTTTCTAACACAACACATAAGTAGCAACCCTCACGTCCAAATGCATTTTGAGCATATATAATGGGATCAAAAGAAAAGGGGACTTTTCAGTGGTAATATAGATGCTCTTTGGCATAACAAATATTTTAGTTATATAATCTACATTTTATTTTATCCTATGAAAACAACATTGGGAAAAGAATATGTAAAAGCTAGCTTTCCTCTTATAAAGAAAACTGTATTTGAACACAAGTTGTCAAGTCTATTTTGCTGTGCAAAAAATATGTCTAGAGTGTTCTAGATGAGAGATATTTAGGTATTTTAAGATTGGGAACAACCTGAGAAAAGACAGGCATGGAGAGGTCTTGTGGAAAAGAGGTAGTGCAACATCACAGGTAAACCAGAAGTTTTGGAGGAAAGTCAGCCAGTGAGAAAACTCCTTTGGATAGAGATGTCTGTATTTCAATCTCTGATTACTGTTTTGATATTTGCATGGCTATATGTGAATATGTGTGTGGAGAGAGAGGAGGACAAATGCATAAACATTGAATATCATATCAAAATTATTTTCAAATCACAAAGAAACAAGAACTATTGAAGAGCTATTTTCAAATTCCAAAAAGAAAAAAGAATTATTGAGTAGAATAATAGCATTTTATTTTGGGAAAAAAAGAGAATCATCAGTTACTTTTCACTAGGTTATACAGAATTTCAATGATAGCCATATTAGACTACGTATGGAAGGAAGCAATCCTGTACCTAGCGTACGTTAATTTTCCCAACTCTAATATATATATCTAAATGTCCTTTGCAATGTCATATGATTGGACACTGTTTATAAGAGCTCAAGGGCTGGGACTAGGAAGAGGGGACACCAAAAAAATCTGTAATCATGATTTTTTTCCCTTTTGCCTTAGAATCCAATAAGACTAAAAATATACACAAAAACTGATCATGTGTTTGTTTAAATAAATTTTTATATTTTGTTCATCATGCAATTATTAAAATTTATTTTAGTTTTTTTAAAGTATGCATTAAAATATCATGGATCTTGATTACTGGGTTTTTTGGCCCCACTTCAATACTGAGCCCAAGTGTCTCAATTACCTAAACTTAGTTCTGGCCCTGTTTCTGAAGAGATGTCTCACTTAACTCAATTAATGGGGAAATGGTTTATATAGATGATATATTTTCTTTTTAGTAAGGTGTTCATCTGCTTAATTAGTAAACTTGCTTGTGATAAAAGAGATAGCCTCCCATACCCTCCTGCATGCTAACCTGGCACATAACCAGTGCTTTTGCATCATGCTACATTAAAAGTAATGCAGAAAACTTCTAGTTTCAGCTCCAACATGTAAAGAACTTGGAAGTCATCAACCCCATCCTCACAATAAGAAAAAAAGCTAAGTAAACTGAAAACCAATGGCTTTATTGCAACTATCAGAGAGTCGAGGTCACAGGGCAATCTGTGACTCCAAAACCTGGAAAGACTAGAAAATACAGAGAATCACAGCCAAAGTCTACTTACTTAGAGAAGAAGGCACCAGAGCTATAAATTGGTAGGAACACTTAAATGGTAATTTTGATGAATTAGTGGAGGCTGAGTATTGGCTAGGTTGAGAGTGGGAAACTTCTGGGACCACAGTCTTAATGAGGTCCCACACTTTCATGGATTTAAACTCCAAGTACTCCCTCTGGTTCTCAAGGTGAGATTCAAGAAAAATTTCATGTCTCTGGCATGGGAAGGAGAAAAGATGCTATTTTGAAATATGTACTGTGTGTTCTCCCTAACAAGGACCTACACTTCAGTGAAAAAGAGCTTACCAGAGACTTATCTCACATGGGTAAAGGGCAATTAGCCAACTCCAGTCCCCTCTAGCCTTCTTGTCTCATCTAAGGAAGGGGAAACAGTAAGAAATACTTGTGAAGGTCACCACCCAGGGTCACAGGCTGATATTTAATCATAGCACTATAGAATGTTTCCTTACTTGACTGTTTATCATAAAATCAACAGGGTTCATGTGCAATAACAATAGATTATAGCTGAAAGAACTATAAGGCTCAGACTCTATTTAAGAAGGAGTGCTTAGGGAAACCCAGCACAACAGGGGAGCCAAAAACAATAATACTAGAGAAATGGAACAGTTTGGCACTTGCAGTTATAGAAAACATTAAACATGGCTCTGTTCCTATCATATTAGCATAAAACCTCACACTAAAGGCTTATTTTCCTCAGTTCAAATTATCAAATATATCATGTACAGTTTTCAACCAAAAAATTGCAAGGCATGCTAAAAGGCAAGAAGAAATGAAGCATGGAGAAAAAAAAAAGCAAGCTTCAGAACTAGACTCAAATATGACACAAATTTAGAATTATCATACAGAAATTTAAAATAAGTATGATTAATATGTTAATGATTATAGTAGATAAAGTAAACAACATATAAGAAGAAATTGGTAATGTAAACTGAGGGAGTCTAAAGAATCAAAAGGAAGTGCTAGAAATTAAAAAAAAAAAAAATCACTAACAGAAATGCCGAGTGCCTTAAATGGCCCCTTAATAGACTGGACATGGCCAAGAAAATAATCAGAGAGCTTGAAGATAGATCAATGTGACTTTGCAAACTGAAATGTAAAGAGAAAATGAATGAAAAGGTGGAAAATATATCCAGAACTGTGGAACATTATCAAAAGTTGTAAATTACATATATTTGGAATAATCAAAGAAGAAGAAATAAAGGAACAAGGTAAATATTTCAAATAACGATGGCCAAGAATTTTCCAAAAATAATGACAGATAACAGATCCAGGGAACTCAGAGAACACCAAACAGGAAAAACACACACAAAAAATCTATACCTGGGCATATCATATTTTAACTGCAGAAAATCATAGACAAATAGACTATATAGAAAGAAGCCAGGAGATGGGGATGGAAGGGTAGAGAACATTTTGCCTATAAAAGAAAAAGGTAAGTACTGCTTAAAATTTATCATCAGAAACCATGCAAGCAAGAATGCAGGGTAAAATACGTAAAGCACTGAAAGAAAGAAAGACAAAATACAAACATAGATTCTATATCCCATGAAATTTATCTTTAAAAGTGAAGGACAAATAAAAACTTTCTCAGACAAACAAAACAGAGAATTTGTCACCAGCAGACCTGCTCAGAAAGAAGGAATAAAAGCTATACTTCATATACTTACCTGGCAGGGGAGATACCATGATCACGAAGGTGGTTTTCCCAGGGCGAGGCTTATCCATTGCACTCTGGATGTGCTGCCCCTGCGATTTCCCCAAATGTGGGAAACTCGACTGCGTAATTTGTGGTAGTGGGGGACTGCGTTCACGCTCTCCCCTGGGGAAAAAAAAAAAGCTATACTTCAGAGAGAAGAAAAATGTTATATGACAGAAACTTGGATCTACAAAAACAGGGAAAAGCATCAGGGAGGGAATATAGATGGAAGGTAAAGTAAAATAATTTTTTTATCCTTCTTAAGGGATCTAATAGATAAATGTTTGAACAAAGTAATAATAATATATTGTGGAATTATAGCATCAGGATAAGTGAAATGGAAATACAGATCAAGCCATTATTATAGCTGGAGAATTCTGCCCCTTCTGTTGGTAATTGATATATCAAGCTAGCAGAAAATCTGCAATGATATAGTTGCCCTGATTAGCACTATCAATCAATCTGATCTACTTGGCATTTATATAATACTCCATCCAACAACAGCAGAATATACATTATTCTCAAGCTTACTTGGAACATTCACCTAGATTACAAAATGTAGATGTAAAACAAGATATATAAAACTTAACTTAGCAAATAAAAATTAAAAAGAATAGAAATCATACAAAATATGTTCTCAGATGAAAATGGAATTAAATCAGAAATCAATGAGAGAAAGATAGCTGGAAAATCCCTAAATATTTATAAAGTAAGCAATGCATTTCTAAATTACACATGAAAAAAATAATGTCTCAAGAGAAATTTAAAAATATTTTGAACTACACAAAAATGGAAATACAATTTATAAAAATGCATGGCATACAGCACAAACAGTTCTTATAGAAAAATTTATATCATTGAATGCACAGGTTGCAAAAGAAGAAAGATCTAAAAATCACTAATATCAGCTTCTACTGTAGGAAACCCAAAAAGGAACAGCAAGTTAAATCTAATGAAATCAGGAGAAAAGAAATAATAAAACTTAAAGCAGAAATCAATGAAATTGAAAACACAAAAACTATAGAGAAAATAAACAAAACCAAAAGATGATTCTTTGAAGAGATTAGTAAAATTGATAAAAACCTAGTCATACTAACCAAGAAAAAAATGAGAGAACTCATAAGTTACTAATATAAAAAAGAAAGAAGGATCTCATGGACATGAAAAAGATAATAAAGGACTATTATGAGCAATTCTTTGCCCCAAAATCTGATGACCTGATAAAAATGAAGCAATTCCTTGAGAAACAAACTACCAAACTCACACAGGACAAAAGATAATATTAATAGGCCTGTATCTATTAAAGAAATTGATCAGTAATTAATAAGCTTCCAAAGAGAAAGCACCAGGCACAAGGTATAGATGGTTTCATCAGATATTCTACCACACACTTAAAGAAGAAATGATACAATTCTCTACAGACTTTTCCAGAATATAGAAACAGAGGGAACACTTTCAAATTCTTTCTATGAGATCAGCGTTACCATTTACAAAAAGCAGGCACGTATTACAAGAAAGAAAAACTACAGACCACTATCTCTCAGAACCATAGATGCAAAAATCCTCAACAGAATGTTTGCAAATCAAATCCAAAAATGTATAAAAAATTTTATACCTAAACCAAGTGGAACTTCTTACCAGGTATTCTAGGCTTAGTCAGCATTGACAAATCAATCAATGTAATCGACCATATCAAGAGGTTAAAGAAAAAAATTGTGTGATAATATCAAAGGATGCATCTGACAAAATCCAGCACACATTCATAATAAAAATTCTCATCGAACTAGGAATAGAAGAGAACTTCCTCAATTTGATAAAGAAAATCTACTAAAATCCTATAGCTAATATAATACTTATTGGGGAGAAACTGGATACTTTTCTCTTAAGATCAGGAACTAGGCAAAGTTGTCCCCTCTCATCATTCCTATTCATCATTATACTGTATGTCCTAGCTAATGCTATAAGACAAGAAAAGTAAAGTACAGATTAGGAAAGAAGAAATATAACTGTCTTTTACACATATGACTGTCTGTGCAGAAAAATCACAAAGAAAAAAAAAACCCACTGGAACTAATAAGTGATTGTAGAAAGTTCACAGAATGTAAGATTTATATACAAAAGTCATCTGCTTTCCAATATACCAGTAATGAATAATCACAATTTGAAATTAAAAACACAATGCCATTTACAATAGCATCAAAGAAAGAAATATTTAGGTAAAATATAATAAATTGGGTATAAGGTCAATATAAAGAATACCAAAAACTCTGATGAATGAAATAAAGCAAAACCTAATAAATGGAAGGATAGTCCATGTTCACAGAATGGAAGACACAATAGGGTTATGAAGTCAATTCTTTCCAACGGGATCAATAGAGTCATTGCAATCACAATCAAAATCCCTGCAAGTAATTTTATAGCTATTAAAAAGTTGAATCTAAATTTATATGGAAAGGCAAAAGACCCAAAATAGACAACACACAACTGAAAATAAGAACAAAGTTGGAAGGCCAACATCACCCAACTTTAAAACTTAATATAGAGCAATATTTAATCAAGACAATGAGATCTTGGGGAAAAAAAAAAAATGAATGAAATAAAATAAAGAGACCAAAATATACCCACTCAAATATAGTTAACTGATCTTTACTCAAGAGCAAAGACAATTCAATGGAGAAAGGATAGTTTATTCAACAAATGAAGTTCATAAAATTGGATATTTGTATGCAAAAAATGAATCTTGATATAGATTTACACCTTTCACAAAAATTAACTAAAAATGGATTGTGGACCTAAATGTAAAATGCAAATCTATAAAACTTCTAGAAGAAAACAGAAATTTGCTTATTCTAGATATATCATATAAGTAGAGTCATATAATATCTGCCCTTTTGTATATTTAACAAAAAAGCAATAAAAGGCAAGCCCTTTAATAAATAAATAAATATGTAAATTCAAAACAAAGAAAGGAATAGATAAATGAGGAAATGGAAAAGAAGAAAGAGAAAAAAAACAAGATCTCATTGAACTTGGCTGAAAAGAATAAATAAGAGATCCCAGTAAAACCTTTCCCAAACGGAAGCAGAAAACTTCAAAAGTTAGACATTTCCAGTGTTTGCAAAAATATTTTATTATAGAAGAAGGAAAGAGATGACTGTGAAATGCTATCTAATGCAATGAGATGTAACAACTGGAAAACACTTATACACATTAAATAAAATTTATAAATTGCAAGTTCTTTGGATCAAGCCAGTATGCAAAGCTCCTAAACAGATTTATTTTTTACAGATGCTACTCAATAGGTCTGTGTAGTTTCTGTGCAGTGGAAACTGCAAGGCAGCTTTATCAGTTCTTGCCAAATAGCAGGTAAATTGGTAAAACCAACTTATAGTGGACCCAACCTGCCAGGTGTCACAGCTGTTATGGTATTCCTTGAGCTGCATCAGTGTTCAAACCTGGCATTTGTCTTTACACAGCTATAAATAAACTTTCAAGTGAGTTTTGAAACTTTATACTTTGTTTGACTTAAGTAAACCAAATTACTTTTAGTGTCACTGTGCCAAGGTAGAAGACTTTAGGAACAAAAATGTTTGGTTTTTTTTTGTTTGTGTGTGTGTGTTTTATTTAGTGTTAGGGCTTTATTTGAAGGGGGAAAGCAAAAGATTGTCTTGCATTTTAGTAAACATTATTAGTTAGGTAAAATATTATTTTAATTAGTTTAAGTCAATTTCAACTAAAACTATTCCATTGTGAACCGCTGGCCACAAAAATACCTAAATGACATAGAAAGACTTCCTTTGCACATTCTCAAATGAAACTGTATTTCTAATGGCATTCTAATGATGAGGAGCCAGAAACCACTGGGGAAAATTGGCAAATTAAAGGGCTTCAGAAAATATACGTGCTTATATTTATAGCAACCCAGAAATAATAAATTTAATACATTTGAAAAAATAATTAATACTTTTTAAACTCTTTTAAACACATATGGGAATGGTAGGCAAAAATGTGTAAGTTGCTAATGAAAATGCAATGTCTCATTTTCTTGAAAGACCAGATACTTTTGTAGTTTTTCACTTAGAACTCTGTTAGATATAGTAAACATGAGCTGAGCATTATTTTTCAGATATGAATGTAGGAATTGGAGAAGTAGCAGTTTTCACTGTTTCTAAACCCTTAAAATCAATTGGGAGAGGGGTTTAATAAAAGGGCCCTGAGAACATCCAATAATACATAGAGTCTACATTGAAGGAAAGTGTTTTACTGAAAAGTTAATTATGTTTATTGTGGTCAGTTTATTTTAGAATATGAAATCACCAGAGTTCAGAGTAGTTTTCCATACCCTTCCTTTTGTTCCTGCCACCCAAACATCCAGTGTACTTCTTTGAATTTCTGAAAAGCAGTTATTGAGTCCCCTTGACTGTAGTACACAGAGTAAGTAATGGTGCCCACCCCTGTCTCAGTGTCTTGAGCACTGTGTCAGAGAGCTAAAGCAGGCATGTTCAAAATCAAATTTAAATGCTTAGAGGTGCAATATTGAGTAGTATAAAGAAGTAGCCCATTGCAAAAATGGACAAAGGACTTGAACAGACATTTCTCCAAAGAAGATATACCATGGTTGATTTGTAATAGAAAAGATGTTCAACACCATTAGCCATTAGGGAAATGCAAATCAAAATTACAATGAGATACAATTTCCCATCTATAATGATATGAAACTATAATGAGATATTACATTTTTAAGTTATTTTTTTATTTTTAAAGAAACTTTAGATTACAAAATGTTACATCAAAAATATAGGGGATTCCCATATACCCCACCTCCTCCCCCACCCACACTTTCCCCCATTAGCAACATCTTTCATTAGTTTGGTACATTTGTTACAATTGATGAACACATTGAAGCATTGCTACTAACCATGGACTATAGTTTACATTATAGATTACACTTTGCACCACACAATTTTATCGGTTTTGAATGATGGCCTGTATCCATCATTGCAATGTCATGCAGGACAATTCCAATGTCCCCAAAGTACCCCATGTTACACTTATTCTTCCCTCTCCATCCCCTCAGAACCTCTGGAGGCTACTGCTTTATATCAGTGATAAAAGTTCTATTGCTAGAATAATGATAAGTCTACTTAAGTCTATAGCTGCATTCCCCTCTTATGTTTGTTCACTCCTCAATATTGAGGATTTGGGGATGGTGATGCCCACTCTGTTTCTGATTGAAAAGGGAATTAGATCCCATGGGGCAGATGGATGGAAATGTCTTTATTGCAGTTGTAGATACTCTCTGTTTCTTGGTATGGGTGTTGTCCATCAATATCCTTTTGTTTCTTGTCCTGGGCAAGTCCAGTTAACTGGAGAGTAGGTGTTGCAACTCTGCTGGGATTCAGGGCTCAACTGGCATATGAACAGACTGAAAGTCTAAGTCTCTAGGATATATATTTAATGAGTATAGTGCTAAATATAGGTTCAAATAAAAGGGGCAGAAGAATCATGTGTACGGAAATTGTAAATGAGTTTAACTTTGTTACAGTGGGGAGCATATATTCTAAAGTAAGACCCACTGACAGGGTGCCAAATTCCTGAGATTTTTTGCCCTGTCTATGGTATCTGAGGTCTCTAGAGTCTCAGGAGTCCCACATTTTGAGGTACTCTGTACTGTGGCAGTCAATGAAAAACTGCTGAGACATGCATAAGTGTAACTCACTTTGAAGTCTCTTAGGCATAAAAAGTCATTTATATTTAATATTTCCCCCTTTTGGTCAAGGTCTTTTTCCGAATGCATCATTATTTGGCACTTGGTAATAATCCCTTGGTGCCAGGGAGGCTTATTCCCAGAAGTCATGTCCCATACTGGCGGGGAAGGTAGGGGATTTATATGCTGAGTTTGGCTTAGAGAGAGGCCACATTTGAATAACAAGGAGGCTTTCAGGGGGTAACTCTTAGGCAATATATAGTCCTAGGTCAAATTTCAATTTCTCAAGAAAAGGTCCCATCAATATCAAGAGCCTAGTGTAATGATCTGTCCTACTTCACTAGGCACTGCCATGTATTCGGGGGATTCTTGCTGCTCTATTAGAGAATGTAGTAGGACTTCCCAGGATGGGAATTCAATATTGTTTGATTATTGTGTGGTTCTCCACCAACCAAGTCAATGCCCCATTACCACTTGAACATATTCATATATAATAGAGGCATGCCCCAGGTGCACCCCTCCCCACACATCCCCCCCATCACTGACACCCTGCACCAGTGATTCTCCCCGGCCACAGTTGTGACCCTTCTGTGGAGATATAACATTTTAAATAATAAAATGGTTATTACTTTAAAAAGAAAAATTACAACTATTGACGAGGATGTGGAGAAATCAGAACCCTGTGCATTACTGGTGGAAATGTAAAATGGTGCAGTCACTGTGGAAAACAGTTTGGTTTTTCCACAAAATGTTAAACATAGAAGTGCCATATGACCCGACAATTCCACTGCTAGATATATACCCAAAGGAATTGAAAACAAGGTCACAAACAGAGACTTGTATACCATTATTCATAGCAGCATTATTCACAGTGATGAAAAATTGGACACAACACAAGTGTCCAATAGATGAAAGAATAAACAATTGTGGTATAACTATGCAATGGAATACTATTCAGTCATAGAAAGGAATGAAACATGCTACATGGAAGAATCTTGAAAGAATTGTGTTTAGTGAAATAAGCTAGACACAAAAGGACAGACATTATATGACTCTACTTATATGAAATATCTAGAATAAGCAAATTAATAAAGACAGAAAGTAGATTAGAAGTTACCAGGGGATAGGGGAGAGGAGAAGGGAGAGTTGTTGCTTTTTGGGTACAGAGTGTAAATGTTGGGAAAATTAAGAAGGAATAGGAGGAGGAGGAGGAGGAGAAGAGAAAGAGGGAAAAGAGGGAGATGAAAAAGGCGTAGCTAACATTTCTTTCTTCCTATTTACTTTATCATACATTATGAAGGGCATTATGTCATATAAATCACTCTACCCTCATGGGCCTCAGTTTCTTCATTCCCAAAACAGAGATTTGTATGAGAGGTGATTGCTAAAACCTCTTGTAGCTCTGCCTATTAGTCCTTGATTCACAGATAATATATTCTTGCAAGACAATGTGGGCCTTATATTTAGGGGGTGCCTTATTTTTTATATGTTTAAATTTTGAACAACCTGAACTTTGGCTATTATACATTGATATTCTTAGATCACTTTCCCTATGGAAAATTGGAACTTGCGTAGATTTTGAAGACTATTTCTTTGAAAAACAGCATGATGCTGTTGTCTAGAGGTCACAGTTCACTTACCATACCTGTATATAAAATTTTAATTGTCTAATTAATCAAAATGTTTATTGCTTTTTTTTAAACATCATAAAATCACACAAAAACATGGAGAGCAAAACATTAAGAAAGCTGATAATAGTGGGAAATACAGATTGCATTTGCAACATAATTGAGGTAAATATGGAAATCTCTAGGTATGTCAAAAGCTGGAAATGTATATTCATAGTTGGATACTCATTGGAATTAAGGCAACAGTTCAGCATTCAATTGAAGGAACAAAATAAAGACTATACATGAAAATCTACAAATTTTGAATATGTGAATATCTTATCTAAAAGAGAAGATGTTTAAGAGAAAGAATTTTTTAAATATATTTTAGTGTTCTGGGAATAGAACCCACTTCTAAGTTTTCAAGCCTATAGTTCAAATCCCACATCTGATTTTGAATTAACTTTTAGGAATATATTATTATTCAAGAAAGTGCAATACTGCTTGAGGTGACAAACACAACATTATTTCTCAGATTAAAACACAAAAATATGATAATTTTATACTTTGATCTCCCTCCATTATAAATTTCCACTTACCCGTTAGAGATGTATTTAGCATATATAGGCATGCACATAATAGCTTGTTCATGTGTCAGTCATTTAAAACAGCTCTTATTTTTATAAAACTTTCTTCAAACAAATAGTATAAGGAAAAAAGGACAAGTATGCAGTCAGCATCAATAAATGCCTTCAATAGGATTGCAAGCATAAAAGAAGAGGGGAAGAACAATGCCATAGAATTGGAAGGAGAGGGATTTATTTGAAAAAAACTGTATCTGGAATTTTTGGCAGAGCAAAAGAATGTAGGGATAGTGGGACTATTATATGAAGACTTAGAAATTTAGATGGGATGATAAAAATCAAAGGCAATTAAAATAGAATGCCCAATTAGGAGTAGAGGGAGAGACAAGAAAAAAATGGGTAGTGTCTGTGGACTAATGATGAAAATATTTAAGAGCATTATTGAACAAATTTATACATGATAAGATGAAAGAAGACAGATATATGAATCAGGACATTACAAAGTAGAAAACAGAAAAGGACTTTAGCTGTGCTAAATTCTATCGAAATTTCTTTTTTTTTATTCAAACTTTATTTCAAATTAAAAAAATAAAATAATAGACAAAAGGCAGCTCATCAAGTTATGGAGACATTATACCTGAAAAGTTCTGTCCAGGCATTTATATCTCATCTAATCCCAACAACAAACTCAATTGTTCCTCCAGGGTTCAGAAAGAATCACAGATGAACTCAAATTAGTTAAATGACATAGTCAAGTCTCCTTATTAATGAAAACAATGAAGAAGAAAAAATGCTTTAGCATATTCATATCTCACAAAACCAAACCCCGTATTCTCTTTTTTTGACCTTTAGCATTAATATAGTATCGTCTTTGCTTTTGCCACAAAACATTACCTTATTGCTGTGAGCCATAGTCTATAAATTACTTTAGTTATGTTTTCTCTATGTACACCACATTCTTAACACATTGTAGTAGAAGACATTCCTGTATTTATATTATTAACCACAATCTTCATCTACCACTAAAAACACTGTTACACATTCCCTATATTATCCTCCAGCTGTCCTCCAACTAACATTAACCTCCCTAGATTACTCGTTTCAGCCACAATCACTTCCATAAATCAACAGTGATTGTTGCACTCATAATAATGTGTTACCATCAAGTCAATCCATTATCACTTAATTACAATTGACTTTATTAAAAATTCTATATATATCCAGCATCATCTTCCCCTTCTAAACCCACATTCCGTCTCCCACCAAATTATACTGCATTGTCCAACTCCGTAAGTCTACTCATTCTATTTTGTTCATATCAGTGTGACCATACAATAGTCGTCCTTTAGTGTCTGGCTTATTTCACTCAACAAAATATCCTCAAGTTTCCTCCATGCAGTCAGGTGCTTCCACAATGGATTTTTTTCTTAAAGTGAATAGTATTCCATTGTATGTATAGACCATATCTTGTTTATCCATTTGTAAGCTGATGGACACTTAGGTTGTTTCCATCTTTTAGCAATTGTGAATAATACTATTAGGAACATAGGTGTACAAATATCGATTTGCATTCTTGCTTTCAGTTCTTCTGAATATATTCCTAGTAGCGGGATTGCCAGATCATATGTCAAAGCTTCTTTCTGATTCTCTTCTACAGGCATCTTTTTTTTTTTTGCTTTCTCACACATATGCTCTGCTCAGATTTCTTTAACGTCCTGCACCTGCTGTCTCAGTAGAATTCTAAATGCCCTCTCCTTCTGAACCTTTCTCTTCTTTCAAACCATTCTCAAGGGCTGTGGGATTAACCTTCCCAAAGCATATATTTCATAGTGCTAATTTTATCTTAAGAACCTTCAGTGGTTCCTAAAACAGAATCAACTTCCTGCAAATTTAAAACCTTTCTTCAAACACTCGAGTACCTCTTGATTTGTGTCCTGATTTCTTGTGTTCAGTTTAATATTCCCAAAATAAAAACCTGTTGTTTTGCCCTGTTATTCTTTCTACTTGGAATAATAATGTTTACTATTGAGTTTTACACTAAGAACATATTCTTTCCTTTCTGGTGAATTTGCTTATCAAAGTACAATTGTTTCTACCTTTTCAAGACCCTTTAAAAGTACAGTTTCAGTTATGACAACTTCTCGATCATTCTAGTCAGAAATGACCCCTTCATTAGCATACCATTTGCACTGCTTATGGTGCCCTTGTCCCATACCAGCTGGATGCAGATACTTTTCCAGGTGCTATTGGAGATTGCACGAGGACATGGACTATATCTTGGTCAAGTTACTGTCCTGGCAATGTCTACCATAACACTTGGCTTAAATATCTGTGGCAGTTTGATATTATTTATGAATCCCAAAAAAAGAGAATGACTATGTTTGTAAACTGGTATGCTCTTCTGGGTGTGATATACCCTTTGATTGAATTAAATTCAAAGGTTTTAAGTTTACTTGATAAAATCAATTTAGGGCTTTTGATTTGACCACATCAGTGATTAAACTCAGGTTGAGTCCCCACCCCCTTGGTGGGCTAATATAAATGGACACTCACTCAAGATGACACATGGAAGAGGCGAGAACTTGGTCATTTTGATCCTCCATGTGACAGAAAGGAGAAGGCTCAAACAGCTAAAGCCCTGGAAAGAGAGATGAGTCATTCGCCTGATAGTTTGCAGTTGAAGAGAACAGAGCAGCTGAGCAGCTGAGAAAGCCTGGAAAGAAATAAGCCCTATGCCAGCCTACAGCTGAGATTGGAAGAAGCTGGGCCCATGGAGCCTTAAGAGGAAGAAGGAAGGAGAGACCAGACAGCGATCACTCACCATCCTGCTTCAACACATGGCAACTGACTTTGGTGAGAAAGCAGCCTTGAGTTGGACTCTTTAGGGCCTTGTACCTGTGAGCTTTTACCCCAAATAAATACCCTTTATAAAAGCCAACAGATTTCTGGTGCTTTTGCATCAGCACCCCTTTGGCTGACTAATAAATATCTGTTAACTAAATTAATTAACTGAATCTCTTTCCAGAGATACATTTTTCATAGAGAGAAAGGCACTGACTGAAAGATTGAAAGAATAAGGTGTTAAGAAAAACCCTGTGAAAACTGGAGAATGGTAACATCAAATCCAAAATTATCCCTTATCATGATTTCTTCTGTAGCCAGCTCTAGTTTAAAAATATATTTTTTCTTTCAACAATTTAGATTAAAGCTTTAACTATAGTTTTTTATGATAACATTTTAAAATGTCAATCATTTCAGTCTATTTATTTCTCCTAAAATGAGTTTTCAAATATGTTGCTAATGGATTGGTACAATTCATTAATGATACTTGGATTTTTTATTTTTGTCTTTGAAAAAAACTTTCTATCAGAAAAAAAGGAAACTTTAGAATATCTATATCTATCCCAACCATGAAACTTTTCTTGCTATGTTAGTTTTGTCTGGGATTTATGGTTGGTGAACTTGATCTAAAATCAAAGAATTTTAAAAAATCAAATAAACCCCTTCCAAGAGCAACATCATATCCAGTCTAACCTGTCGTTTTGGTCCCTCTTCTAAAAGAATCAAATGCATGATGTGGTTTGGAAACAAAAAATGATATAAATTTACATTCCAGGGGAAAATCTGCTGCAGTCTTATTTGTCCTTGCTCAATTATTTTCTTGTTTATTTTTTGTCCTACAAATTTATAAAATTCTCAGAAACCATGTGTAATAAAGTTTAATTATAGTTGCATGCCTTTATGGAAAATATTGTAAGCTAAATTGGAATGCTTTGCTGATTCCAGGAAGAGTATAATTCATTTTATTCACGCACTAAACTGTGTATGCCTTGTATAATAGCGATTTTGTACATGTTTTAGCTTATCTCTTTATCTATCATTTGTTCATTCAAAAGTAGAAGGTTAATATATGTTGCTTAGCATGTAAGCTAAGGCATAGTGCAAACAATTATAATTTCTATGAGTGGCTAGTTACAAAACTGGTGTTGTTAGTAAGATTGGACTAAAGAGAACATTTGCAAAATTTCCATTCACTGTTCTGCTTCACCAGCATTTCATAGAATCTACATCACCAGAGGCTCCCTTCAAGAGACACAAGGAATAGTGAAGGCCGTGGAGTGGAGAAGGTAGAATCTGCTCTAGGACTTTACTAAGAGTGGGTCCTGAAGAGCCAGACCTAGAAAGAGGACAAAATATAAGTTAAATAAATGATGAAATGCTCAGAGACAACAGAAAGGAATGAAAAGCAAAAGCAGGAGTAGAGGGGGCTCAAAATGTTTTCCTTTGGAATTGGAGTGCATCTTAGTTTGCCAAAGGCTGCCAATGCAAAATTCCAGAAATGGGTTGGTTTCTATACTGGGAATTCATTATATTAAATGCTTACAGTTCTGAGGTTGTAAACATGTCCAAGTCAAGGCATCATCAGAAATGCTGTCTCACCAAAGGTCAACTGCTAGAGATCCAGGACTCCTGCCATGTGGCAAGGCATAATGGCAGCCAGACTCTCCTGAGGTCTCTGCCTTCCCCTCTAGGCTCACTTTCTCCCTGAGCTCAGCTGTGGGCCATCAGGCACATGGCTCCTCTATCCCCTCTTCTCTGCACCTCATTGCTTCAGCTTCCATCTGCTTTGCTGATTCCAGCCCCTAGCCTTTTTCTGTCTTTTCTGTGGCTGCAGGTGATCCTGGAGTCCTCTCTCACATGGCAGGGTAAATGGAAGCTGCCTTTCTCTCCTCTCTCCTCGTTTATATAGGACTCCAATAAAAGGATTAACATCCACCCTAGGTCCTGAAATCTAATCAAAAGTTCCCGTCTACAAAGTTCCCGTCTACAGGAATAGGTTCCCTTTAAGAAGAGGATTTTCTGGGGTCCACAAAAGACTCCAACCAGCACAGAGTGCATGGCTTGCGATTGTTTCTGTTGGCTCTGGCCACAAGATGCATTTGAGGCTTAGCCTGGCTTAAGCTTCAGGATCAAGGTAGACATACATTTAGTGGAGACTAGAAACATTCTCCCTGGTGCAATCACCCATATTTATTGCCAGATTTTTTGGAGGTAATTGATTTCCTAATAGGTAGACAGATGCAAGTTAATACAATTTTCATTTATTGCAATTTATATGAGTGAGGTTAATCATGAGGATACTTACTTTGTTCTAAATATGTGAAATACAGTACGATGGAATATCTAATGAGGTGAAGACATAGCATTTTATGACAGGTGCTACACAAGATTCTTTCCTTTGCCACCAAAGCTAGGTCAAGTTTTGTTAAGTTATATCATATTATCATGTAAGAAACTAGTTTCCTGTAATGTTTATTAAAATCTCTTAAGGGATG
The DNA here is from genome assembly GCA_029593785.1 of Cabassous unicinctus. Taxonomy (NCBI): domain Eukaryota; kingdom Metazoa; phylum Chordata; class Mammalia; order Cingulata; family Chlamyphoridae; genus Cabassous; species Cabassous unicinctus. The sequence continues at coordinate 18,969 of JAQZBX010052119.1, forward strand.
GCCCTGTATAAATAGTTCTTTTTAAGTATCTACTTACTTTTTAACTTCTTTCACTCTTAAATGTGTCAAGAACATGAGCTTCTATATAATTTAGTCCTTAAAAATTTGCTTAAATTGCCTGTACCTCTCTTTTATCTTTAAAATGGAGATGAGAGTAGAACCCGATTCATAGGATTGTTATGAGGATGGTTAAATAACTTAACATCGCCAAAGACACTTAGAATAATGCATGATGATATAGT
>JAQZBX010052120.1:0-19208 GCA_029593785.1 Cabassous unicinctus
GATTCTCGTGCGGAAAGTTTACCTGAAAAAGGCGATGAGCTGAGGGCCAAGAAGAAGTTACTAATCTGAGGGGGACAGGCCACATTTGTTCCATAACCAGAGAGAATAAATGTCTTGTTCCGGAACCTCAGGGTCTTTACTAAGAGTCTCACGAGATCCCATCTTGGATGAGCGTCAAGTTAAAAAATCGGTGCAAGAGCAAGAACTGCATGAGGTCAACAGGGCCCCCAAAGACCCCCGAACTGGGCCTCGAAACACAGACTAGCACAGGTCACCCCTCACCAAGGTGCCAAAGGGCCTTGAAACAGCAATGGGCACAGTTTAGGGGCCACAGTGAAGTCAGATGCTGATCATCAGACCCCAGAGTCAAACAGGCTGTGGCAGACGCTCAACAGGCAGAAACGGGGGCCCGCAGAGGGGAAACAGCAGGTGCGGGCCTTCACCCCATCTCCCTGTGGTCTGTACCCTGAGAGCAGAGGGCACACGGCTAGCTCACTGCTTGGCTTCATCCTCTCTGCCTCTCTGACCCGCTGTATCCTCCTCTGTCCCTGACTGTCTCTGTCTCTTTTTCTCTCTCAACCTATCTCTGTGTTCCTCTTCCTTCTCTCTTCTTTTGTCTTCCTTTCTCTTTGTCTCTTTTCTCTGTCCCCTTTTGTCTCTGTGTCTGCTGTCTGTCTGTCTCTCCAGACACATAGAATTGCATTTGGCCATTCCTGTCTAGAGTTGGGTGGGATTTTCTCCAGAAACGAACAGGGGCCCCTTGTGGGGTGGGACACTGAGGGTGGGAGGAGCCAGCTCTGGAGGCGAGGAACATCGTCTCCCGCAGAGACCCCCAATCAGGCCCAGAACTGCCTCTGGAGCACTTGGGCGGAGCCTGACCCAGGGGCTGAGAGGAGGCTTGGGGGTCGGGCTCCTGGTGTGTGAGCGTGTGCGCGGTGTGCATGCATGTGTCTGTCTCTGTGTTCATCTGTCTGTCTGTGGTCTGTCTCTGAGGGCCTGTGCCCTGGTGGATATGTGCCTGTATCTCTGTGTGTCTGTGTGTCTTGATGTGTGTATCTTTTCTATGTGCCTGTGTATCTGTGTGCCGTGTGTGTCTCCTGTGTGCATGTGTCTGTGCCTGTGTGTGTCTCTGTGTGTGTGTCTGTATGTCTGTCTGCCTCGTGCCTGTGCGTGGCTCTTCTGGGTGCGCCGTGTCACTTCAGAGCTGTATCGAGGGGGTCCTGCCCCTTACCCCCTTCTGCCTGCCTGCAGCCTTGCCTCCACTCTGCGGCCCAGGGAGCAGGGTCTCCTCCTGGGTGCCTCTGCAGGGACTGGGGGGCTGGGGAGGGTGGGGACGTGGGTGGTCGCAGCATGTGGATTACCAGGGGTCGTCGTGTGACGTGGGTCACAAGGGGCCCCCGGCAGCCAGGGGCTGACTTCATTGTCTGTATTGGCCTATTCTAGATCCTCCCGGGTGGCTCATTGTTACTCTCTCGCCTTGAAGCCTCACTCTGGCTCTGGCTCCCACTTACTCCTGGACCTCCCAGTGCCCATTGTAACCCTCGCTGCACTCCCAACCCAGTGAGGCTGCCCCTTGGGTTCTTGGGATTCTCTTGAAATCTTAAAGCGCCAACAGCCCTACTCTGGGCTTCCTCTGGGGAACCGGCCCTCCTGCTCTCGGGCCAGGAGGTTGGGGCAGGGGCTGTCTTCACCTCGGCAGGAACCAGAGCACTGCACCCGCCAATGCACAGTGATGGCCTGGGGTTGGGGGTTGGGTCATGTGCCCACAAAGATCCGGGAGACCTGCTCCGGACATAGAGCTGGTAGGGGGCACGTGCACTCTTCCCCCAGGGTCTCTGAGGGGCTAGAAGAGCCCAGGGCTGCTGGCGGCCATTTTGCCACAGGAGCAGAGTAACATGAGGGAAAGCGGAGAGGGGGACAGGCCTCCTCCGGGTCTGATGCACCATTTGAGCTCCTGGAACCAGCTCCACTGAAGTGCTTGGATTCTTGCAACCAGAATAGACCCTAGTGCTCCAATGACTTTGATCACACAAAGCAAGAGTCTGGGTCAGAAATTGGGACCTCTCCCCCAATTTGCCGGGAGAGAAGTATCGACTGCTGCTACTTTATCTGAAATTAGAAATGAATCTCTTAGGATGAACAGATGTGATTTTTGACAGATGAGCCATATTCTCAGCAAGCACGTGGGGCCTCCTCCCTTCCAGTTATCCTGGGGCCCCTCTAAGCAGGTCTGTGGGAGGAGCATTCTGGCCACAACCTGAAGGAAAGGACGCCATGGAAGCTAGCCTCTCTACTGCTTGAGCTCTTTGGAAGAAAGGGCAGTGGACATCCACTTAACATTCTAGTAAAATGTGGCCCTTGATGGAAACAGACCTGAGAAGTTGCAAGGGACTATTTTATGTAAAGAGTCATTATGATTCAGTAACAATGACAGCAGTGCCACCACCAGCTGATAAGCTACTTCCGTGCGAATTAGTAAAGGGCCTCTCCCTCAAGGCATGCTTGTCTGTCAGAGAAACATCATAACCAAATACACAGGCTCTTGTTTATTTGAACACAGTCCCTGGATGGATTTCCATCTGCAGGAAGTAGGACTAGAACCTCTAAGTCATTCAAGCTGTCGCGAAGATGGAGGTGGAAACACGAGGTTGCCATGCAGCTGCCTGATGGTGGCGTTGCTGGGCAGAGTGCAATGAGGGCAGGGGCCCCCGCCTACTGCCTCCCCCAGACAAGCCCTGGGTCGGGAGCGTGTCTCTCCCTCAGTCCTTCTCTTCCCCATGGGTGATGATGTGTACCAGGTTCTTGTAGTCCAAGTGGCCAGTGACATCAGGGGGGAACGCGGCGAACATCTGGTCAACCTGCAATCAAGCAGCGGGATGTGCTGAGCGTGACGGGAGGGGAATGGGGAGGGAAGGCTGTGGGCCAGCTGGTGCAGGGTAGAGGGGCTGCTGGGGGCACCGAGATGGGCCACCTCATCCCTCTTCAAGCAAGGATTTGTGCCCAGCTGCTGCAGGGGGCCGCCTGGCCCAAGGTCCCGTCCTTCCCTGGGGGGCAGCCCACAGCCCAAAACTGCTCCACTAGGGGCTGGGAAGGCCTGGCCCTCGTGGCCCAACTTGGGACTTCTCGGAAGGGCCATTCTAGCTCCAGGGCTCCCCAGGGGACTGGCTGGAGGCTCAGCACCTCCCTGTACCCCCTCCTGCTTGCCCAGCCTTCCTCCCCCAGGACCCTCTAGAGTAAATGCCCTGCAGGCAACGCAGCCCACGGCAAGGGATAAAGCAGGGCTCGCAGACTCAGGTGTGCAGAGGGGCCGGATGAGGCAGGTAAGTGACCTAGGCAGAAACTGAGGTCCAGGGAAGTAGATGTGGCTAAACGGAGACCCCCATCCATTTAGGGGGGCAGCAATGGCTCCATGCCAGCCAAACGTGACCACAGGGGCAAGAAGGCCAGAGCCTTCGAGGGAAGCCAGAAACCTAAAATTTTAAAAATGCAATTTCCCTTTTTAAAAGTATTGGCCAGTTATTTTAAAAATTGGCTAATAATAGCTAACATTTATAGTGCCCTCCTCACATATCAGCACTTTACACATCATAGTAACTCATTTAATCCTCACAGGTCCTATGAGGCAGATTCTATTATTATCCCCATTTTACAGACGAGGAAACCGTCGTCGTGAGGTGAAGGAGTGTGTCCAAAGTCACACAGCTGGTCGGAGGTGAAGGCAGGCTCTTTTAACTGCCTGAGTTTTTCAGAAATTTATAAATAATACTTTCAGTAAAATGTAGAACTTGATGGAAATGGGCCTGAGAAGCTCCAAGGGCTGCTTTAAACAGTTATTAAAATTCAGTAATAACGGTAGGACCACTGCTTGCTCATACGGCACCTTTGGCAAATTAGCAAAAGTGCCCCTTCTTCCAGACACCTATATACGATTTTTTTAAATTGTAAAAAGACACTTTACTGCCAGTTTCACCTGCTGGAAACTATTGCAACAAATACGCAATCTAGGATGTGTATTACAAGAACGGCATCGCTAATAATTGTACAGTGCTCAACCTACTCGCCAGTATGTGGCAGCCCTGAGTATTGTCCTTATCCCAGCAGGAAACTGATGCTCAACCAGGTCTCCAAGTTTCCCAGCATCTTGAGGAAGGTGCTACCTGGAGTCCAACAGACCTGGGTTTGAACTCAGGCTCCAACATTTGTCATTAGCATTATCATTTTGGCCAGTGTCTTTACTTCCCTGGACCTCAGTTTCTCCATTTATAAAATGAAATAACACTAGTCCCTACCTCATAGGGTGGTTGAAAGAATGAAATGACATAAGGGCTCTTCCAGTTGGGGTCTGGGGTGTTTTAGGAAAGAGGGGGAGATGGAGTCCCCTGAAGGGTGAGCCCAGAGCTGGGGTGCAGGGAGTGCCCAAAGGACCCCATTACCTCCTCCTTGGAAAACCTCTCTGCCTGGGTGGTCAGCATTTCCTTAATGCTGTAGAGAGAGAGAGAACAGCAGGTCTCAGTATGGGTTTGGGGTAGAGGGAGCAGGGACCCCCACCTTCTCTTGCACAGAATCCACTTACTAATCAGCCTTGAGCACACCTTTGCCTTCAGGATCAAACACCTTGAATGCGTTGAGAATAGTCTCCTCGGGGTCTGCCCCTGAAACAGAAAACAGGCTTCAAATGTGCCGTGGGTAGCTGGGATCCAGGGGACCCCAAGAGGCAGAGCCCTAATCTCCACAAAGACAGAAGGGCCAGAGCAAGGCTGCTTAGCTTGCGGTAAAAACCCTGCCTTCCTCCAGGCAGTGAACTTGAAAGGCAGATCCAGGCCCTGGGGGAGCGGGGAGAGAGCTGAGGATCTAGTTCTTTCTGAGCAAACCTAAGTGCAAACATGGATGTAGGTTTAGTAAGACCTGGGGTCAAATCCTGGCCCCCGTACTTGCCAGCTGTGTGACCTCGGACAAGTGACCTCCCACCTGCGAGCCTCAGTTTCCTCATCTGTAGACGGGGGTTAATAATGGAATCTACTTCCTAGGTGCTGTTAAATGAGGTAATGCAAGTCAAGTGCTTGGAATGAAGCTTGGCTGAGGGTAAGCCCTGGAGCTCTGTTGGCTGCTAGTGTTTCCAGTGCGATCTCTGCCTCCTTGAAAGCTCCCACTTTTCTCCTAGCGCTTCAATTCATACCCAACGACACACAAAACAAACTTACCTTTAAGTTTCTCCCCAAACATTGTCAGGAACACAGTAAAGTTAATTGGACCTGGAGCCTCCTTGAGCATTTCATCAATTTCTTCATTTTTCACATTCACACGACCTAGGGCAGGAAACATACACTCAGGGATCCTGAGCTGGGGCAGAAAAGGCTGTGAGGCTACTGCTGTTTGCCCTTGTAATTCCACTGGTCTAGGGAGTAATCAGACATGGTATGGATAGGGCAAAGGTCCATGTACGGAGATATGCGGCAGTGTTACAACAGAAAACCGGGAAAGGCTAGCGACCAAAAGGAGTTAGTTATTTAAAAGGTGGCATCCTCAGAACTTGGAACATTTTATACTGATACTTAATTTTTTTAATTATATGGGAAATGCTCATATTATAAATTAATTCTCAGGTGAAGATGGAAGGGATAGACCAGAATCACCTGGGGGAACTTTTTCAAATTATGCTAGCCTAACTCAGCGTGGGAGCTTGGGGTATACCTGCTTTAGCCCATACAGATTCTTAGTGCAAATTAGAAAAAGCTGCCCCTTCTTAAGACATGTTTTAAATTTCAAAATCTACAGTGGCTACAAATGTTAATGCCCTGCAGAACTGACCAGTGCACGACTTGTGTAGCTGTTCATGGCGGCCCTGAGTTCTGGGGTTGGGAGTGAGGGAGGCAGGGTTGGATATGGATACTTGAAAAAGTGCCACGTACTCATGCTCACACTCCTGAGAAGATGTAAATAAAAAAGCTGAGTCCAAAATAGAATGATCCTAATTATTTAAAAAAAGAAACACAAACACACACACGCAACCAGAAATGTCTAGAGAAGGCTTAGAAGAAAGAGACTGAAATGTTAACAGTGGAAGATGGCCTTATGGGTCATGCTTGTTTTTCTCCTTTATACTTTTCTGCATTTTCCACGTTTTCTATTGCAATTTGGCATTGCCTTCAAAACCACACGCAAAAAAGTTAAAAGAAAAGTAAGACGTGGAGACACTCACAGCCTGACCCCTCCCTTCCCAGCCTCTGAGATTTGTCTCGAAGGTCCCTGCGATGGAGCTGTTTTTAAATGACAAGCTCTTGAGCCTTTCCTGATGGCCCCTCCCCCCGCCCTTCGTGGATGTGCAGGGCTGCAGGGGGTGACGCACCCAGAGCCGCGAAGGTGTCCCTCAGGTCGTTCTTGTCGATGAAGCCATCCCTGTTCTGGTCCATGATGGTGAAGGCCTGTGAAAGGGAGGCGCTTGGCGTCAGCCCTGGACAAGGCCGCTGGCGGCGCCTGAGGGGCTGGGCCAAGGGCTGGGGAGGGCAAGGCGACTGGGGATCTTCAAGGACCATCACAGACGATCAGTCGAGGCCAAAGATTTACAATAGTCCCGCAGCTCCTCAAAATGTTAAGCCTAGAGTTACCACGTGACCCAGCAATTCCACCCCTACGCTCAGACTTAGGAAAATGAAAGACCTACGTCCACACACAACTTGTACATGGAAGTTCATGGCAGTGCTAGTCAGAACAGCCCCCAAGTGGAAACTCCCCAAATGCCCATCAACGACGGCTGGATGAACAAAAGGCGCGGTGTGTACGATGGCATCTTATTTGGCAATTAAAAGGAATGATTTCTGATTCATGCTCCACCATGGATGAACCTTGAAAACGTGATGTGGAGTGAAAGGAGCCAGGTCCAAGAGGGCACATAGCATCTGATCCCATTCCTGGGAAATGTCCAGAATAGGCAAATCCATAGAGACAAAGCAGATCAGTGGTCGACACGAGGAATGGGAAGTGACTGCTAAGAGGTGCGGAATTTCTTTTGGGGTGATGAAAATGTTCTGAACTTAGATTTTGGTGATGGTTGCAAAGCTTTTTGAATATACTAAAACCTACTGAACTGCACAATCTAAAAGGGTGAGTTTTAGAGTGTGTGAATTATATTTCTATGAAGCTGTGATTTTTTTTTTTAAGTTAAAAACGGGGTCCCATGTGGGTACCCCATTCCCAAGCCTGGGTGACCTGTAAAATGGGGCGAGTGTTCTTTCCCACGGAGCTCCTAGGGAGACTCCAAGAGCTTTGTAAATACCGGAGTCGTTCACAAATCAGAGCTCATCTGAGTATTTTGAGCTCTTAGCTGCAGCTGGTTCCTGGAAGTCTGTGCACCCCCTCTCCACACCCCCAGCAGCTGATCTCATTCCAGAGGTCTGGGGCAGGACGAGGGAGAAGGGGTGGGCATGGCTTCCTCCCTGGAAGGTGGCTATTTCAAGTTCAGATATGACATTCCATCCCAGGAATTCCTCTTTCCCTCGCCTATGGGACATGACATCCCTGTGATCCAAGTGTCAGCGGGACAAAAGGTACAAGTGTTCCTGTCTGGTTTGGAAGCCCCGAATTGTTTCCCTTTAATCTACGCCGCAGCGGCCTCTTCTGGCATAACTGCAGCACGTTTTCCTCTGAAGGGCCGGTGGGTGTGTGGATGGGCCAGCGTGAGCCACTAACTCGGGCTGGTCTTCCAGGCTGCAGGCAGTGGCTCATGGCTATTTAGTTTTGCTTAAGAAGGCACATTCCTATCAGACGTGACAGGGTTTCAAACAGGGCACGTATAAAGTTCAAAAGCCAGGAGATGCTAGTTTTCCCTCCCAGACTTTAAGACAAATCTTAAAATATTGGTACCCAGTGTTGGTGGAGATGTGGGGAAAAGGGGCTTTGGGAGCAGGTCTTGGCATAAAATTTTTGGAGGGCAATTTGTCGTGTCCTATGATCCAATAGTTCTACTTTTAGGAATTTACCCCAAGGAAATAATCAGAGATGTAAGCAAAGATGTGTTTATCATTGAAAAACATTCTAAGCAAATGTAACATCCAACCATAGAAGATGCTTAAATCAATGCTAGAAAATGTTGACGCTGAATTGGCCAAAGGAAAAAAAGCAGTTTCTAATCAGTGTGTATAAAAGATTGTGACTTTGTTTACTAAGTATATACATATATTTTTTTAAAATAGCTTGACGAATATATACCAGGGTGTTACCCTGATTATCTCTAGATCGTAGACTTGTGCTTCTACTTTGCGCTTTCCTGAACCACCTTCTACATTTCCCATAAGGAACATGTTTTACTTTTATAATCAGTAAAAGTTATTAAAAATAACTTCTTTAAATGGCTCACACACGCTTTCAGACTAAGTTAGGGCCTGTTTGGAGGATAAAGGTCCCCGCTGGGAATATAAGAGAGGATGTTCTCTCTCCCGGGTGAGAATTTCCCTCCAGCTGGATGAGTTAAAAAGCTGCACCCACCTCCTTAAATTCCTGGATTTGGGTCTGTTCAAACATGGAGAACACGTTGGAGTTGGCGCCCTCTGCTCTCTTCTTGGCTTTCTTGGGTGCCTGGGGAAAGAGGAAGCATGGAATTAGAGAACCAGGTCAGTCCCATGCCTGGGCGAGTTAGTCCACTCTCAGGGCCCAGCTGCTCTTCTCTGACCTGGGGGTACGGTGCCTGCACTCGTACCTCCAGACGGTGACACTGGAGGGATAAAAAGACTGCGAAATGAATTTCTCAAGAGCACCCGCCTCTGGTGGATCTTAAGAGGTTGTGGATCTTGCAGCCCCTCCTTCTTAAACCAGAAGGAGGAGATGCATCTCCAGGGTTGGGGCCACACGTAGGGCTCAGCCTAGTGGGCAGGAGCGAGTGCTTTTGTTCCTGTGCATTTTGCAAAAAGCTCAGTAATGCACAGAAGGAGAATTGATTGGGGAAAGGAAAAAGTCAGGTCACTAAGCTGTGAAGAATGCTGAGATGAAAGGACACTTCTCCAGGGCGTTAAAACTCAACCACTTCCCCAACCCAACTTCCCCTTGATCCAAACAGCAGTGAGATCTCTGGATGTTCTGTCCTTGCCACCACGCAAACGATGCAGGGAAGAGCCAGGTAACATTACCCGCCCCCACTTCTTTCTGCACTTTAAATAATAATAGCAAACACTTATATAACAGTGCTGTTCGAAGCACTTTACATACAGTATTTCACTGCATCATCACAACTGCTCTGTCAAGATGCTGTTATTACAATTTGTCCCCATTTTACAGAGGAGGCAGCCGAGGCTCAGAGAGGTTAGGTCACTTGCCCCAGGTCACACAGCCAGAGATGAACTTGGGCAGTCTGACTTCAGAGTTCATGGCCCTCGCGATTCTCCGCCATTGACCCTGATTTGGGGGGTGCCTGCTTTGGGGGTGGGGGTGGGCTGGGCACACCCAACCGAATAACACCAGGGAAAGGTTTTAAATTTGCAAGTTCAAAAGGTGGGCACAAAAAGAGCCTTTTCCCCAGCTGCCTGAACAAGAGAAAAGAATTACAATTTGATCCTTAAAACCGTTCAATCCCATTTCGCAAGCCCTGGGAGTTATTGATTCCTGGAGAGGTCAGTAGACAAGCCATAAAAAAGCCAACTCTGTTATTTTGTTTTTGTGAGTCCCCGGGAGCTGCTGTTACTTGTGGCCTATCGGGGCATCGATTGGGCTTCCTGTGTGTGCATGCAGCTCAGTGCTCTTCCCACAAGGGTCTGGGGTCCCCAAAGCACCTTTCCCCCCTCCCCTTGGCTTCTTGGCTGTAGGCGGTGGTCCCTCGACCCCACAGCGCCCCTCGCCTCACTACTCACCATGGCGGAGGGGACGTTGGCAGAGTGGCCCCAGCAGTGCTCCCCCAGAAGAATTCTACACACTGCCCAGCTCTCCTCAGCCCACGAACGATAAATACCTCCTCCCCAGGTTTAAAAATAACCCCATGACCACTTTTGGCAGTAATAGGTGAGGCGGACACCACCTAAGGCCCCCCCACCCCCACCCCATGCCGTTCTTCTGAAATAACGGCAGCTCACTTGTCACTGGGTGACATGTGAGACCCCAAAAGGCACTCAAGGTTAAAGAGACGGCGGTCTGGGTCACAGGGAGAGATGCTGCAGGCTTCCTGCCGCGCTGGGGCGGCCACACTTGTGCTTGTCAATTTTTGAGGGGAAAAAAAAACGGCAGGCAGAGGAGAACGTTTGTATTTAACTTTATCAGTGATGGTCCCACCCCAGGGCCTTTGCACCTGCAGGTCCCTCTGCGGGGAATGCTTTTCCACCAGACATCTGCATGGCTCCCTCCCTCACCTCCTTCAGGTCTTTGCTCCGATGCCATCTTTCCAGTGAGGCCCTGCACCAACCACCCTGTTAAAATAGCCCCTCACGCCCTGCCCTCTGATCGAGCTCCCTTCTCTGCTTTGTTTTTCTCCATGGTATTTATCACCTCTTAATATACCATGCCATTCATGTTTTTATTTTGTCCAGTGCCGATGGATGGTCGGCTCCACGAGGGTAGCGGTCTTTTTGGTTTTCCTCACCACTGTCTCCCTGGCACCTAGCACATGACTGGCATGCAGTAGCTGCTCAACAAACATCTGATGGCTGACTGAAGAAATAACTCTCACTTGCCGAGCACTTGCTATGTGCCAGGGACCCCCTTACCATCCGTGTCCCCATTTCATTTGCTTATGGACAAGGGCCAGGTGGACAAAATCAAGTAAACCAAGGAATAGCCAGATAATTTCTGGAAGCAGCAGATACCACGCAGGGATGAAGTAGAGAGCTGTGATGGGGTGGGGTGGGAGCAGAGCCTGGGGTCGGGCACTCCTGGTAGCAGGCACAGCAAAGCCTTGAGGGAGGATGAATTCAGGGTCTTTGAGGAACGGAAGTGCCTGTGTGACTTGGCAAGGAGTGACCAGGGGGGCCGATGGCACAGGATGGGACCAGCCAGGCGGCTGGGGCAGGCTGTGTGGTACAGCCTAGGGATTTTATTTCAGGAGCAAAGGGAGGAAGAGGGTGCTCTAAGCAGGAGACCCTTTGTCAAAAGAGCCCCCCGACTGCTGCTTGGAGATAGACCAATTTGGGAGACAAGGCCTAGGAGGGCAAATCCCCACCCCCACGCCTGATGGAGACCCTAGCAACGAAAGCAACCGGCATACTGCTCAGTTGCTCTGATGTTTTTGGAGAAAATTGGCAAGATCCCTGGGTTCCAGGTGTTAAACTGGTGAACAAACAAAGTGGGCTTCTCCCCCTTCGATGGGAATTGTTAGGGAACTTCCCATTGACATCAGACTGAGGCAGTGGCGTGGAGGGGTTTAGGCCTCCAGCTGAGAAGTCAGGCACAATCTCGTTTGAATCGGGCTCTGGGTGACCTTGGGTAGGCCAAGTGACTGCTCTGCGCTTGTAAAATAAGAGCGATATAAGAAAACCATGTTTACTCGGTTTTTCAGAGGGTGAAAGAAGTGGCCCAGACAAACCCCTCTATAAACGGCAGCCACTAATTCCATTTTCAGATGGAAATTAATCTCAAATTTTGGGGCATAAACCCAAGGGCCATTTATTGCTGTGATGAAAAAAGATGGGTTTCCTTTTCTCTCCCTAGTTATACGTGGGTCAGAATTACCCAAAATTCTCTCCTAACAGACTCTTTAATAACAAAAGGTATATTTTTGCATGTGTGCACACACACGAGTGCCTGGGCACACGCTTCCATGAACATGCACAACATGCACATATGCATGTACGCACACAAAGTGCACATGCCTGAACATACATGTGCACACCCATGCATGGGACCCGTGCACGGCACCCATGCATTGGCAAGCACACACACACGGTCTGACATATCCACGCACCTGTGTGCACATGCACACAGCACATGCACAGACGGTCACGCACATGTGCATGCGTATGCACATGCAGACCAAGAGGAGCTTTTCTGCCCAAGATCTTCTGTCAACGCCAGGGTAAATGTTTCCCTGGCACACCGTGGATTTTCGCCGAAGCCCTTGTGCGAGCAGTTATTAGCTATAAATGGCCAAGTGAAGAGGTTGCTGCAGCCAGAGCAGATATGAAGGATGTGCGGTGGGGTGGGCAGGCCCTGGGAGCGGGGAGGGTGTTTAAGTGTGTCCCTGCAGGGCCTTCCCAGGACACATTTTGTTCAACCGGGCCCTAGGGGGGAGAATTGGGCTCCATGGCAGGAGGTGCGGGGCTTCAAACAGGGCACTAAAGGTCTCAGGTTTCCTCATCTGGAGAACAGAGATTGAGTGAAATTGTGGGTGCCCAGTGGTTCCGGGAGCCTGGAGGCCTGACTGCAGGGACTGGGGGCCCACCCGAGGCGCCCCTGCAATGGGTGGGGTCACCCGAGCGCAGAGGATGCTGGGAAGACTTGGTCTCTGGTTCCAGGGGGACTTCGGGTGATGTTTCAGCACCAGCTTCGAGAGGGCAGCAGGGGTGGGAAGCAGAGCAGGGGGCTGGAGCTGCTCTGTGCTGGAGGCCCAGGTGGCCACGCCGCTTCCCCATGGGCTTCCGAGGGCAGCCAGCTTGCCTGCCTTTTCCCTGCCTGCTCAGCTCCTGCAGCCAAGACGTTTCCAGCAAGCAGACCCAAGCCCTGCTCTTCCAAAAATAACTGCCCACCTGAGGCACCTTGGAAGTCAGAGAGGGAAGCACTGGGCAGAACCAGAATCAGAGAACAAACCTAGACGTGCACTAGTCAGAACACAAGCCTGGAGCAGTAGAGTGGCTGGCAGAAGCAGATCGCGTTTGCATAATATTAGTTACAGCAATAAGCCTTAGGTGTGTTAAAATTCATAGACCTGTACACCCCACAGAAGGTCAGTTTTACTGAATGGTAATCTTGAAAATTACCCGTTAACAATTGGTAAAGAAGGCGTGTGGAAGGGAAAAGAAGTAAGCAATTCCTAAAGCTGGACACTGCATTTAAGCAAATGATTTTGACCCCGAATTTAAAGGACATTAATTACTTAACTCCTTATTGGAGTCCCACTACGTGCAAGGCCCTGTTCTAGAGGCCTGGTGTACATCAGCAAAGCTTCATTTGGGTGAGGGGAGAGAAGTGTATTAGGCTTAAATTTGAGGAAAGTGGGAATATATGTGCAACTTTAATATGGTACAACGATCTATTTTGAAAATGTAGCAGTGCATTCACTTCATTATGTTTTTTTATTTTTAAAAAATATTTTTATTGGAGAAGTTGTGAACTTAAAATGTGTGGAATTCTCACACAACAGCCCTCCACCAACACACTACATTGTTGTGGAACATTTGTTACAAATTCTACGCTAATATCAGACTATTACCACTAAGTATGGTCTATAGTGAACATTTGGTATATTTTTTCCATACCCCCCTATTAACAACACAGTACATCTTTGGCTTTGATGCAAGAATATTACAGTATTGCTGTTGACTATAGCCCATAGGTTACATTAATTGTATTTTTCCCATGCGTCTCCACATTCTTACCACCCTGCAATAGTGATGTACATCTGTTCTAGTTCATAGAAGGACTTCATTATGTTTTAAGGCTGCAGTATTGGATTTCTCCATAAAACCAAACACAAATGAAAACAAAAACCTTTAGGGGAGAGTCAAGTGAATTCCAAAAATGACTTCCTGGAGCTTTAAGACCTGATTTCTGAATGAAAAATTTAAGTAGATGAATTGTGGAAAAGGATGGCCCCTTTGCATTCCAAATAGTGGCCTGGAAAATTATGTGTAGGAAATATCTCACAGCAAAATAATGAAGAGATGCAAATAATAAACATTCCAGAAGGAGGGGCTGAAAATAAACAATATGAGAAAATACTCTTCCACTGAGGAAAGAACAAAATCTGTAGATTGGGAGGGCTCCCAGGTTCTGTGCTGGATGGATAAGGATAAAGCACACCAAAGTGTATCCTGGCAAGACCTACGATGCGAATATTCTTGCTGTCCTGATTTTGTGATAATCAGGGTAGGCTAAACATTTGCTATATTAGAAACCATGCATGTGTCCCCAGACCTAGTTTTTCTCCCAAGGTCTGGTTTTTAGAATGCTGGTGATAAACTAAGCCTGATTTATTGTATGAGCATCCTGTATGGGAAATGACTGTAACTTTGGATATCTTTGGTCAAACTTAAGAGATATAGCAAGGGGACGGATGTGGCTCGGGTGGTTGGGCGTCCATTTCCCTTATGGAGGGACCTGGGTTCAATCCCTGGGACCTCCCGGTAAAAATAAAAAAAGAAAAATATAGAATATGCGTGGGCCACCAGGCCTGTGCACAGGTGCGCCGCCAGGCCCCGTGAGCAGGTGAGCTGTCAAAGCCCCACATGAGCCGCCAGGCCCCGTGCGTGGGTGCGCCGCCAGACCCTCACGAGCCACGCAGCAAGATGATGACATAACAGGAGAGTGACACAAGGGAGAGCCAAGAAGAGATGCACTGCAAAAAAAGGAATTAAGGTGGTACAAGCGGTAGGACACCTCTTTCCCACACTGGAGTTTCTGAGGATCGAATCCCAGTGAAGACAGGAGGAGAAGGATGAGAAGAGAGGGCAGGAAACAGACACAGAGAGTTGCCCAGCGAATGGACACAGAAACAGCAAAAACGGGGGAGAAGGGGGTATAAAAATGGATAAAAGTAAATAAATAAATCCTTTAAAAAAACGTATAGGGGAGAAAGATAAGGACTATAGTTAGTAGTAATACTTTGACGATGCTTTTTCACGATTTATTAACAAATGTTTCACAACAATGCAGGGTGTTTGGGTGGGGTGATGTGTGGGAGCCCTGTATGATGTTATGCATGTTTATTTTGTAAGTTTACGATGTTTACTGAACACTTATAGTTTATGTATGTTCATGTATGAATGATATACTTCAATAAATTGTTAAAAAAAAACATTAGATACTTAAAAAGCTGTTCAGTTTGACTGGAAAAATGCTTTGCTCTTTCCAGAAAAAAAAAAAAAAAAAAAAAAAGGACCCACAAACTCCAAGGATTAAGGGAAACCTGACGTACTTGTGGGCAGAAAAAACATAGCTCCAGTGGGAAAACTCAGACTGGCATCAGACTTCTCCTTTGCAACACGGGAAGCGAGGAGACCAAGAACATACCTACCTATGCCCGAGAAGGTATTAATCATCTGCCAGATGGAAGACAGGAGGAGTATTTACTTCTGCTTCCCTTTGAGAGGGCCTGGAGTGGTAGCTGAGGGCTTTGGACATGGACAAACCGAGGTTTGAATCCAGGCCCGCTGTGTGACCTTGGACAGGTTTCTTCTCCCTGAGTCCCAGGTCCCTCATCTGCAAAATGGAGATAACAGTTGTCATGAGGGTGATATCAGATAGCACGTTGCGAGTGCTCGATAAATGCTGTGATTATTTGGGGATGCTGGGCTGTAAGACCTGGGAACTCCCACTCATGGCCCCGGCTTGGAAAATGTAGTGAATCCTTGAAGGGGGAACGATCCTCTTTCCACTGCGCTTTTGGAGCCTGGCCACACGGCACCGTGGGCAATGCCTCCACCTGAGCTTGGAGCTGATGCCTTTGCCTGGGTCGGTGGTGTTTTCTGGGAGTAGTAGGAGGGAGCTTTGGAACCTTTGGAGTCCTGCAAACCTCTGATTCCTGCTTTGCTGATAATTGCTTATGACATTTTAAAAAAGGAAACACTAATTTAATTTCAAATTGACCTAAGAATGAAGAGGCAAAATGAATCTAGCTGTTGGAAATCAGAATAGTGACTGTGAGGGAGCGTTAGGAATGGAGCTGCCAGGTTTAGCCACCAAAAAAGTAGACCACCGAAGTAAATCCGCATTTCAGACACGCAGCGGTAACTGGGGGGTGTTCTGGGGTCTGGGTGCCGGTTACACACGTGTGTTACATTTGTGAGGACTCGTTGAGTGGCACATTTATGATCTGTGCCCTTTGCTGTGTATCACATTTTAAAAAAACAGTTAATAATACACAAATGAATACAATGTTATAACAAAGCATTTCAAAATGTAACAGAAACAGTGACTAAAATGCCTGCCTTCCTAGCATTGCTTCCAAAGTCACCCCAGAGGCAACCGCAGTTTGCCGGGCTGGTTTGGTGTGAAGCCTTTCAGAGTGTGTTTTATATTCTCTGCCTTTTTATTGGGATATAACATACCTGTCGT
This sequence comes from Cabassous unicinctus, assembly GCA_029593785.1. Taxonomy (NCBI): domain Eukaryota; kingdom Metazoa; phylum Chordata; class Mammalia; order Cingulata; family Chlamyphoridae; genus Cabassous; species Cabassous unicinctus. The sequence continues at coordinate 16,183 of JAQZBX010052120.1, forward strand.
AAAGCGGGCACCTCTTAAGTGTCCAGCATGATGAGTTTTTACATGTGGATGCACTGAGTAATTGCCACCCAGATCAGGATAACATTCCAGTTCCCAGAGGGCCCCTTCCCAGCCAACACCCCCTAAAAGTAACCACCTTGTGACCTCCAGCACCTTTCATTCGTTTTGCTGTCCTAGAACTTCATGAAGTTACTTCCAGAGTTTTTTTTAAAATAATTATATTGGAATTTACAAAAAAGTTGCAGAGTTCCCATACGCCCCCACCCCAGATTCCCCCATAGTTAGCACCTTGCACTGGCCCTGGTACATTGCTAATGCACTGCTCCAGACTCCACTCGGATTCCACTGTGTTTTGCACTAATGTCCTTTTCCTGTCCCAGGATCTATCCAGGATACAGCATTGCAGTTAGCCTTCTGCGCTCTGTCTCTCTCTCTCTCACACACACACACTTACGTGCACACACATCCACTTTTTCCACATCACTGGTACATCCCCACACACACACATGCACACACGTCGCTGCCTGGGTTTTTCCACTTCACAGTGTGCCCTGGAGGCCTTTCGTGGCACCCCTAACCCCCACCTCACTGGCCGAGGACCGGTGGCAGAGCAGATTGTGCAGCTGGCACCCTGAGGATGTGCTTCCAGCACCAGCCGAGCAGGGGTGCCAAGGACAACAACAGGGAGAAAAAACAACAATGGACTTTTTTGGGAAAGGATTAGCTATATATTTTTAAAGGATCAAAATAGTCACCATGGGGGAAGGCAGAACACTGCAGGATAGTCTTACTCTGGTTTTATAATTTAGTATTATTTTTCTTTATCATTTAATATGAGGCAGTGGGAGCCAGCATCTTGTCAGTCTTCAGGGGTTTTAAAGGTTTAATCCGACCCTGGCTGGAAGCTTTTAAAATTCATTTCCTTCATGGGCACTTTTTCCTCCTTAGGGCCCATTAAACCCCACACTGGGAAGGGGAAAAAGGAAACCCTTCTCCATACGGTTTCGAAATAAAACTTTTTGAAAAAAGTACTTTTCGGACGCAGTAGATCGACTGCATTCATATATTGATATCAGTAGATTCAAAGAGAAAATATAGGAGCAAGTAGACATTTAGAGCGGAGCTGGGCACGGGGATGTGCTATCTGAGGGTTCACTATAATTACTACTAGAAGTGCCTGGCCCGCTCGTCTTGGGGTGCAATGACCCCTCAAGGTGGGTGGTGAAGTCAGCTGGCTCAGAACAAAGGCATAGCAGGCCTGCCAGCCCCAAGCCTCAGAGCCCAGGCTGATGGGCTCTGTCACCAAGCGATAGCACCTATCTCCCCGTGTCAGGGCCCCCAGGCGTCAGAGAGAGCCGCCAACTGCGGAAGGCGGCTTCTCCAGCAGGTGACTCAAAAGTCAGACCTGAGTGGACAGGGCCAGTAAGGGGCACCCACTGTGCACAGAGTGCAACTTGGGCAGGTAACATCAGCTCTCTGCACCTTGGTGTCTTCATCTGTGAAATAGGGATAATAGCGGTCCTTACTTCAAAGGGTAGTTGCAAGGTTTGAATGAGTTAATACTCGTAAAGTGCTAGAATACTGCCAGGCACACAGTAAGTAGTCAATAAATGTTAGCTATTATTCCAGAACGCTGGCTGGGCACCCATGTCCAGCAAGATCAGGAGAAAAGAAATAACATGTTCAAATGCAAATTCATTTTCTCTCCTCTTCTTCACCCAAACTCTTTTTCTGTTGATGGCATCACCGTTCTCTTAGACACTAAGACCCAAATTCTCAGCCATCTTCGATTTTGCCCTATTGGTGACAAAGTCTATCTATTCTACCTCTAAAATGCCTTCCAAATCCCATTCCTCCCAGTCCTGCTCTGGTTCTGGTCTATGGTAGTAGCTCCCAATTGGTTTTGGGTCTCCCCTCTCTTGCCTCTCCACCCCCATCCTTCACATACCCCACCCCAAATCCTTTCCCCATACCCAGCTTCAATAAGGACCCACACATGCTCCAGAACTCTCTATAGCTCCCAACTGTGTCAGGGAGAAAGAGGAAAGTCTCCCCTCCTTGTCTGGACAGTTAAGAACTCTTACCACTTGACCCTACCAGAATAACATAATGGTTGAAAGCTGGATTCCAAGTCAGCTCCTCCACTTCCTGGACTGTGTGGGTCACACTAAACCTCACATCTTCACTTGATAAATGGGGGGAACAATAGTGAACAGAGTATCTCGGGGGCAGATACTTGGCAGGCCTTGTGGGATGAGTTTCATTTGTTGGCTTGCTTCCTGCCTTCAGTGATGGCCTCTGGATGGAGGAAGGACATGCAAGAGCTGGCGAAGTTGGAGTGGGCACGTGCTGGGTCCTGGGGATGGGCAGAAGGCCTGGGGAAAGCAAGCCTGCCCACCACGGTCCCCACCCAGCCCCTGCATCGGGAGCTCTCCACACTGAGGTCTTCAAAGAAATCGATAGCTGTTGCCACCACTTATCCAGAGCTTCCTGTGTGCCAGGCCCTGTGCTAAGTCTTCTTTAATCCCCACAACAACCCTATGAGGAAGGTACTAACATTGGACCCATTTTACAGCTGTGGACACTGAGGCTCAGACAATGGCAGTCACCACCCAAGGCTCCACTGCTAGTGCTTGGCAGAGTGGGGATTTGAACCCACATCGTCAGACCCCACCACCTGCATGTTTCCTTACCGTGGCATTCTGGTTTGGGGGCTTGGGGATCCCAGCCCCAGCTCTCGCCAACCCCCAGGAACCCCAGAGGTCGGGTCAAGCCCCAGGCAGCTGGACAGCCCTTTGGTGGCTTTTTCTTCCTGGTATTTTTAGCCCTTGGTCATCTGCCTTGCCTGAGTGGGGGACAGTGGCACCAGACAGTCCCCTGTTTTAAGCGGTGCCCTTCAGATGCCCGCCTCCCACGGCCCTCCCCGCCCCGCGAGTTCAGCTGTCTCAGTGGCGTGCCTGGCGCTCCAGGCCATTGTTCCTCCCCGGGCCCAGATTCCAGCAGCAGCTGCTGCCCCGGCCCCCCCA
>JAQZBX010052121.1:0-19212 GCA_029593785.1 Cabassous unicinctus
CCAATTCCACTCTAGTCCACAGCTCCTCCCCCCATCCTGAGTGGACTTGGAAGGTGATGTCCACTCCACCTCCAAGTGAGAGAGGGCTTATATTCCATGGATATAGTGGATGGGATTATCTTGCCTTCAGCTGCAGGCCCTCTCCATTCCCTACATCAGGGATTCTTAACCCTTTTTGTTCCACAGACCCCTTTTCCAGTTAGGTAGAAACCATATACCCCTTCTCAGAATGTAGCGGCAGATAGTTTTATGACACTTAACTAGCATCAGGTCTAACAACTACTGTAATTTTCAAGTATGGATGAGCGTGAGCGATTTTTTGAGATATGCAGCAACTGTAAGGTGATATGACATGAATACTACTGTAATTTATTGCATACATTCATAAGTGAAGGAAATGCTACATTTCAGTTAGAGGTCAGAGAAAATAATGAGTTTTTTTCAATTCAAGCTCATGGACCCCTGGTCAAGAACCCCTGCTCTACATGGATGACTTGCCTTCCGCACTACTAAAGCAACTACATTCAGCATACTCCCCTCAGCTTTTCTTTTCTCCAGTTCAGAATATGTATCACTCCTCTCTTCCTGACTCCCATCTGAGGTAGACACTTTCTTCCTCCTGTTCAAAGCTGAAGCCAACCTTAATAGCCATTCTACTTCCCCTCTGCCTCTTCTAGTACTTCCTCCAGCTACAAGCATGCTCAGGTGTCAGGTCTCTTGATGCTGCTAGCCTCTCAGACTGTTCTCTTCTCTCCTTTCCTTCACTGCTAACCCACCTGGAAGTGTCATCTGTGCCTGCTGACCTCTTCTCTCCCATCCATCCCTTCATTCCTGGACTGGCATGTAATACCCTAGGAAACAAATATTTGTTGAATGTTGAATTAATCAACGCTATGCCCTTATAACTCTACTGAATGTACACTACTGAAGGCTGAAAATTACCTCCTATTCGTAAATCTAAATAATTTATCACAATCCTCATCTTCACTGGACTCTCCTATGAGAAACTCTCTCCTGGCCTCTGGAACTGCTTTCCTTATCCTGCTGCTGTCAAACAGTGACTCCTCTTTCTCCTTCCATGGCTCTTTACTGCTCTTTTCATTCTCTCCAGCTCCCAGATCACAATCTCCCCTAGTTTTGGCTGCCCTTTTTATGCCCAAGATTTCTAAATCCACAACCCTAGCCCATACTCTCTCTCCAGAGTTTATTTTCACCTGAACTTCTCATCTGATTACATACTGGCATCTCAGTTAAAATTTGTCCAAAACCAAACACAACACCTGCTCTCCTTCCCATCTCTCCTCAATAAATTGCAGTCCCACTGTTTCTGTTTTTTGTAATAAGATTTTCATTGTAGTGAATTTTATAAATGAATACTGTGCTAGAAATCACATTTCCATTCTACTTCAGCTGGGGATGACCCAGAATTATGAATCAACTATCAATTGAAATTGATTTCAACTTAGTAGGAGAAAGGCTCATGCACAGAGTCAGCTCCCATCCATTTTTCACCTTTACTCAGAATCATCCTAGCTTTGGCTAGTAGGTAGTGTGCCAAGTACAAAGTAGCTTAGAGGTCAGGGGGATTAAATATTGCTTAATGTTGATGCTAAGCTGCTGAAGAGTGTCCAGGGTTATTTTTCCTCAGTGTACTAAACAGCCTTTTGTTGAGAGTATTAGTCTCTGAAAAGAACTTGGGAAAGATGACTTGGGAGGTGACTTGGGAAACTCAGCCATGATCTCCAGCTCTTACCAAACCCAGCCACACACTGGGCAAGAGGAGATATGTGTTAGTCCTTCTCTTTTGGGAAGACAGTTGGGACACAGGGAGCCCATCCTAGGGTCATTCATACACACATGTGTCAGTGCAAGCTACCAGGACCCTCATCCCATTTACCTGAACCATCTCTTGGCCTTAGAAGCTTCCAGGTACGGACTTCTGAACGATAACATGGGCATGCCCACTCGAATCAGAACCATGCCCACATCCTCCAGTTTGTCCTGAACTGCAGGGGGTCTGTCTAGCCTTGTTCCCTGGCTTTCTTGTAATTGTACATCCCTCTAATGACTTAGCCTGCTTGTCCCATGCATTTGCTCCCAACCTTGCATGCCCTGCCTCTCAAAGCCTTATACTACCCAGTGCAGAAATAAACACCAAAAGGGCCAAAAAAAGTCCCTGTAATGGGTTGCACTAGGGTGCTCTTTTCATCTCATCATAGGCATCTGCTTATTGAGCATCTCCTCTATTCCAAGCAGTGTAACAGGTACCTTCATAGTAACCCTATAAGGTGGGAATAATAACATCTTTTTTTAATGAAAAACCTAGGTTCAGTGAGGTTAAGGAATTTCCTCGAATGTACACATAGTAAGTAGAAGAAAATTAGGATTCAAACCTATATCCAACTGACATCAAAAGCTTGTGTTTTTTTCTCCTGCACTGTTCTGCCTTTGGCAAATGTGCAATAATTTAAGCAGAATGTTGTTGTAATCATTGTAACTATTTTACTAATACTCTTTCATAGAGCAAATATTTCTTGAGTGCACTGTGCTAGGGCTGGAGTTACAAAGAATAATTCTAGGTCTTGCCTTCCAGGAGCCTATGGTTTAAAGGAGAGCTGTGTAAACAAAACAAAAATTACAATAGGATAACGGTGGCAAGTGTCAAGAGCAGCAGGAACATGGGAAAAGAAGTCCTTAGATCCATCTGCAAGAATCAGGGAATCTGCACAGTAGGAGTACCATTTGAGCTAGACTTGCAAGATGAGTAGAAATATCCCAGATGGATAGGGTAGCGGAAACGGTATTTGTAAAAAGAGCTTTGAGAGCAAGGGTAAATGCAGGAAAATACCAGTAATTTAGCATTGCCATACTAAAAATTCAGAGTGGAACATGGCCAGAGACAAGCAAGGGCCATTTAGATGGCAGGGTTTTGACTGTCATGCAGAGCAGTTTTAGCTTTTATCTTCTACACAGTGAAGCCTGTATAGAGAAATTTAAGCAGAGTAATGGCATGATCAGTTTTACCACTTTAAAAATTTCATTTTGTAATAACATAAAATATGAGTTGAAGAGAATGTTGATGAGACTGAGATAGGAAGGTAATTAATAGTCTTCCAGTGAGAGAGAACGAGGCTCTGCACTGAGGCAGTAGGAGCAGAGAGAGCAGGACCAACTAGGGAATGACTGAGCAGAGCCATAGACCACCATTTGGTTCACTACATTTGGATAGTCACAGAACCTTTTGCCATCTCAGATTCTTGATTCTCCACCTATCTCTCTCTGGATTAAAAAATCCTATAAATAATAGTTTTCAGTCCATGATATGGCTTTTAATTTGCTTTATGTAAACAGTTACTTTGCATGATTTTTTACATTTTCACATCTGGATCACACAAAGAAAATTTGTGGGGAACTCTCATAAATTTTATAAAATCTTTCAACCCCATCATGAAGACTACAAAGTTAAACATATAGTTCATCCATCTACCTCTTCTACTTTATGAGCTTTTGGTCTGGAATTTATTTCCAGTCAAGTTGAAATATAAAATCACAAGTTAAATCACCCTAGTTACTCCACATTACAAGTTCTAACATCATCATGATACTGTATCAAGTATGATTTTTCATTTCTCTTTTTTCTTTTCTCTTCCTTTAGCAGGACTCAAGAGTTGTGACTTATGAACTAAAACTTCTTTTGTCTATGAGTAATGTTCATCATTATCTGGTTGTCTCAAATACTTCAAAGAAAGGCTAAGTGTTTTAATCAGCTCTGCAGGGAAATAGAATAGGATTTTTCCTAAATTTATAAACATATACATTCATACATGTATAAACATTCATATACACATCTATATATAAATACATCTATTATACCAACATTCAGGCTTTATGATGTATAAGTAGAAGACTTGTGGATGGTGCTAAAAACCAATTTGACCATTCTATCATTAATCATCAGATCCAGAAACACTGATCCATTTCCCTGTAATGTATATAAAGAGACCACAGATTGGGTTGGCCAAATGTTTAAGATATTTTAAACTATTTTACTTTCTGCAAATTAGAGAACACAGATTATAGGAAACATAAGGTTTGAAAGGAAAATGTGTCTGCTTCAATGGTACTAAGTAGTATGGCAAATTAATTTTACTAATATACCATACCTTAAAAATAATTTCTGAAATTCTAATAAATTGCGTACAACATTTTAACACTATTTTACTGTTAGTGAGATCTTTACTATTTAAGTACCATTTTAAGCAATTACTGGATATATCTAATCTCTCTCACCTTCATGCTTTCATTTCCCAAAACAAGAGAGTACACTCCTAAAACTGTATAAAGGAATTGTATTAGTATCATGATATTAACTTATGTGTCTTTAAGTCAGCATTCTCCAATATATCTCTAATTTAATTGAAATAGCTTTGCCTGTGTAAACTTCTCCTTTGTTTAAATAAGATTTGACTGTTTAGTTTTGCCTTAAGCAAATGCAGCCTTTTGTTTGTCCTTAAAACATTTGATTAAATGTATAACCGAATATGAATAGCTTCTCATCATTCCAAGAGTATCATTTGCGATTTGCTAATGTGTGGTATATTGTTTTCATTGAAAACCAGAGCTCTATCTTTAGCCTGCTTTTTGCAGAAAATAAAATTTTGGCAAGAAAACCTTTTATCTCCTTACCATTGTTAATTTTAAATTTGAAAAATGCTACGTGAGACTTTAAATCTTTAAATGTAGCTGCTAATGCTACAGAGAATTATAAATATTTGCTCTCAAAGTACAATGAGTTTTTCTCTTTATTTTATTACTGGGTACCAATATTTTCTGCCTATCATTGCTGCTCTAAAGGAATCTTAATATTTGGCAGTTTGTAGGAAGTAATGTGCAATGAATGCCATGGGAGATTGAGTTTGTTCTAACTCCAACTGTGGTTTATTTCCTGGTTCCTGTTTTGTTTACTAACAATTAATAGAGATAATGCTTGAGTTTGGGGTTTGTGTTGTTGTTGTTGTTGTTGTTGTTATTGTTGTTCTTAAAGCTAGCATCAGATTCCCAAAGGAGTGAGCAAGGGCCATAGTATTCTTTTAATATGTATTTTCCCTTTTCAGGCAATGCTGGATGTGGCTGCAAACCAGGGCTGGCTGGTAACTGTCCTGAATATCACCAATCTGGTTCAGATGGTGATCCAGGGTCGGTGGTTAAAAGATTCTTCTCTTCTTACACTACCAAACATAGAACAGCACCATCTTCACCTTTTCAGGTAATTGTTTTAATTTTGAATTTAATTGGTTTTTTATTTCAAAAAATTATCATCTTTGTTTATGTTGTCACTTGAATTTAATGTTGCTTCCCAGAATATTAATTCTTTACAGTGAAATGCCCCTTTTCTAGAGGGAGACATGGCCTAGTGATGTGATGTTCTCATTTGGAATTTGATTATCTGTCCCACCCTGAACCACAGTTAATTTTAACCTTCCCCTATCTAAATTGTTTTCCATTTGAAACAGTGAATATGTTTCTATTTTAACTGTTTATTCCTTTACAATATCAGCCTTCATACAAGAAGTTATTAAAGTGCTTTATGTTCTAAAGTAAAATAAATACTCAATTTCTGCTATTGCAGAATAGATTTGGGAACCCAAAATCCATTTTCAAAAGTAAATTGTACATCTGTAAAATGTCTAAAACTAGATAGTTTTTTTATATATATACTATCAGCTCAAGATATAACCTGTGCTTAAAAGAAGAGTTTGTATTAGCATCAACTTAGTTAACCCTTAGTTCCCATATACATGGCTGCAAATATTTTGACAAGGAGAAGAACAGAACATGATACAAGCAAGGTTGGCAGTGTTGAAATGAAAATGTTTCTTTCACACCAGTGTTTCACACCAGTTGAGAGATGCTGTGCAGCCAAAATGTTAGTTACAGTCATGTAGACAAGCAACACAGTCTGGCTGCAGCTTGCCATCATATACCCTCTACCTCTTGTGAACTGGACCAAAGGTGGCAGTAATTTGAGGCATCAACTTACAGACTCCAACAAGAACCTCAAGCACCATGGAGTCTCCTAAGGAAAGTCCCCTGGTTGACTCAAGTGTATTTGGTTCCAGGGCATTTGTTTCCATGGCCCCTGAATCTCCACCATGGAATATTCGCTAGAAACTAAAAGGCACATTCAGTGAGCCACACCAGCAGCAGATGGCATGGAGAAGAGGCATATACCTCATGTGTGCTTGAAGCTCAGCTTCAGGAACCCTTCCAAAATGGTGCTAAAAGTTATGGGAATTGGATTTCAGCAGTAAAGCAAGCACCTAAGGGTACTACCCTCCCACAGCTCGTAGGTCTGTTACAGAAGCTACTTGGGGCCTATCCACTTCTTTGCTGTCATCCTTAAGAGTGCTGTATTAGTATAATTCCAGTTATATTTTCTTCTTGCTATATCAACAGGAAATAGTAAGATTTAGATGGCCTACATTTCTGGAATCTGGCACTATTTACACTATAAATCCCAAATATTCCCAAAAGGTACTTTTAAGTTTGTTCCCAAAAATTTATAATTCAAACTTTATTCAAGAAATTATATTAGAGACATTTGTCTGCATCTGTTAAAAAATTGTCAGCACTTCAGATCAGTACTTTATCCATGTGGAAGCTTTAGTCCACATTAGTGTCTTTCTGAGAAAGATATCCAGCCTATGAACCCTTAGTATGTGCTGAGTTCACCCACAATTCACACATTTTAGGTGGGGATAGCATTACTGCTTTGGGTTGATATCTTAGAGAATGCTAGCTGATTTTTAAAACTTAAAATAATGGCCATTAAAAATTATATAGTTACCTTAATTTTTAAAAATCTCTTCTAATTATATAAGCCATCATTGTCAAAAAATCTTGTTTGTGTTGTGAAAAAATTGTTTGAGTTGATGTTGATATTATTTCTTAGGAAATGGAACCCAGTTATAAAGGGCCCACGTGTTGGTTACCAGGACCCCATAGAGTGCCTTCCAGAACTGATCCATGCTTGTGAAGGGAAAGACCATGTATTCAGCGCCATTGTAGAAAGTGAGCTACAGAACGCAAAAGTGAAGCAGGTAAGACCATCTATTGCATGTTGCCAAGGCTCCCTTACTCTGGGAAGTTAAACCAAGAGTTTTCTAACTTAGAGCATGGGTTTTTAGAGTCAAACTCACCTAGGTTTGAATTCCATCTCTGCCATTTACTAAGCATGATTTTGAATATGAAAGCATTATACCTGCCTCAAGAAGTTCTTATGAAAATTAAGCAAACTATTATTATGTAAACTACTTTATATATTTCCTGGCATAGAATAAGAGCAGAATAATTATTAAAAAATAATTTAAAAATCATGATAGTAATAATAGTTAGTATTAATAGTAACATTATTAGAGGCTGTTTCCGTATAATGGTATTAAGCTCTCTGAAATGGGCCTCGTTTAGCTTCTCCAGCAGTAGACTAAATTACCCAGAAGCCCTTCTATCCCTCTCTTCAAGGCAGTTTTCCTTTTTTACACACAGGTATATTTTCTTGCACTGCCCTCAGTTTCTTATGCTACCCTTCTTTTTTTAATCACTTCATTGTTCCTAGATTCTAAAGTATTCTTTCAAATGAACTCCTTATTTTATGTAAATTAAATATATGTTGTGAAAGACAACATGGCTCATCCCTCCAAACCATCCTTGGGAAGGCCAAAAACGTGAATGAATGATGCCAGAAATATTTGGCATATCTGTGCTTTTAGCGTCTAAAGCAATTTTACTCTAAACATGTCAGAGTAAACATTCAGGATTTATAACATAATTAACATATTGACTTGCAAATGTAGGTTTTAAAATAAAGAAACTTGTAAAACCATGTCTTTTTTTCCCCCAGTGGAACTTATTTTTTGAGTGAAAAAAGTAACAGGCATTAAAGTCTGACTGTTCAGTTTCTGTTGAACCCAAATTTGGCACAAAAAACTATTTAAATATTCATAATAAATACCTACCTTTCCAACTAAATTACCATCAAAATTATGAATAAAAACAATATATTTAAATCAAAACAAGGCTTCTGTTAGCAACAACAGATTTCTAACATAACATACATTGATTTCATGCCAAGTTTTAGATGTGATAAAAAATTAGAACATTGGTATAATTAGTTCAGGGAGAACTCAGAAGTAAACTTACTTAATTTATTTGCATAAATTGCCATTCTGTTATCTTTAAAACCAAATGCAAATTGGCTCTGTCTGATATGATGATGGTTATTTGGCTCAAAAGTGCTTCAATTTGCAGAGCAATCTGGTGTCGGCTCTGCAGTGTGGCGATCCCAGGTAACATACAAATCCTAAATTATTCCAGAAATTAGTATGTTTAAAGCATCAATTTAAGTGCTAATTGCAGTAGTAATGAGAAAAAGCAGTACGACTGTGAGATTTGCATCTTCTACCCCATCAGTATGCCTGGAACGGCTGCTGACTGGCAGCGGATTTGGCTGCTAATTAAATAATTGTATGCATGGCAGTGCTCTCGCCTGATTCAATAGATGAAGATTAATCCTCAGATAAATATGTTTGGCTGGTATTGAAATGTCTTAGCAGTTTCTTTAAAAATAGCTCATGTTTTATATACATAAATATATATATATAAATATATATTTACACACATGCAACAAATATATATGTGTACATTATGAGTTGGAAAAAGTGCTATAAAAGTGTTACATGTATATAAAAACCAGATCTGACTTTTGGGGGGTTTGTAAAGTAAAATTCTAACAAGTTCCTAATAACAGAAAGCATTATATTGGTCACTAATATGTAATATGTAATATATAATATAATACGTGATATGATATGATATAATATAAAATAACTGTGGTGTACTTAAGGTAAGTCTTGCCTTATGTGGAAAATGTTACTGTGTTGTCTCTTAACGTTAAATATTTTACAGAAATTGTGTGTAAGTGCCCTCTTGATCACTTTTCCCCTCTAGCCATTCTTGGATGAGCATCAACTTATCCAGCTTCTACAACGGGTGATTGTTGTTTTCTTGACCACACTATGGGTTTGGCCATTTCAAGATCTCGTTGCAGATATAATCTCAGAGTCGCAAGACAAGTTAAAGGATTGGATTGAAAATTTACATTAGATTTACATTTTTTATTCCTAAGGGGTATTTTGGTTCATCAAGGCTACTTCGTTTCAATTAGGAATACTCAGCAGTGCTAAAGTCTTAGCAAACAGGAAATCAAAGCCTATGAGGAAATCTATGGTATATATGAAAGAAATAAAATAAGTTACAAATGTTTGTTTTCTTGCATCCTTTCTGTGGACTTAGGAATTTATTTATTCATTCATTCAACAATTCATTGAACAATTATGAGCACTTACTATTTGCATATTGATTTCTCACAATATCTTTCAATTTAAAGAACAAGAATAAAATTGGTAAATGTTTTCCACTCCTTTAATATATGTCATTTTAATTTGTACTCTTAACATGATAATGTCAAAAATACATATATTTGTTCCTAGGAAGAACCTTAGACATGTCCCTTATGACATGTAGACATGTAGAAATGTTTTCCTTTCAGAATTAATAGAATAAATTTGGAATGTGGATTAAAAAAAAACATTTTTTTTTTGTACAATTAATGCTGACTACATCAACAGTTGTATTGCAAAATTTTTTTCGGTTTGCCTTTATATCCCCAGTAATGCTCTCTACGTAAAAATAATAAAAGTTACATAAATGTTAGAATAGATATTTCTCTAAAGCAAACCAATTCAACAGCAAATATTTTTAAACTTATTTTTCAATATTGTCAATGGCGACTCAGTATATTAAAGGAATTTACAATAAAGAGATCACAAGTTTAGATAATGATAAATCCTTTTCTAGTCATTTTTAAAAAGAACTTTAAACTATAAAAGCACACTATTTCTACATACACAAAAATGAGTTCAAGTCAAATTGGGGAAATCTGAACAAAGTCAGTGGATTGTATCAATATCCTGATTGTAATATTGTGCTAGTTTTTCAAAATGCTACCATTGGGGGAAGCTGAGTAAATAGTACACAGGATCTCTCTGTATCATATCTTTAAATTGCTTGTGAATCTAGAATTATGTCAATTTTTTTTAAAGCACCCTGTTTCTTAGTTGATCACTGCATTTCACATTAAACTTTCCTTTATTTTCTTTTTTTCTTATTTTATTCAGGCATGGAATTTCTTATCTCGCTTACCAGTGATAGATGTGGACTTGAGTATTAAAGGCTGGTGGAATGACTCAGTTGAAGGACAGAATGAACTCTGTATCCCAACTCTGGCTTCAGGCAAACGAGATGACAACAAATGGATCAGATTGCATGCTGATCAAGAGTATGTGCTTCAAGTCAACTTGCAGAAAGTCCACACTGGGTTCCACAAGGTATAGTATTTGGTTTCCATGCCCAAATACCTCACACCAGATACCAGCATGCGCCACCACACATATCTTTTATATTACTAATGTGTCCGTGTCATTCATGAATCCTGCTTTCTCAACTGTCCTTAAGCGGCAAGAGTCAGCCTTTTGAAATTAGTCAGCTATCCTCATGTGCCATTTTTCGACTCCAGAATATCCATCATAGCTAATAAAACATTGCCTAAAGTACGGTTCTCAAACTATAGTCTATAAACTCTGTGTAGCATAATTTTCCAAAGGGCCTTTTAAAGTGCAGTTTCCTTGGCCCCACTCCAGACTGTCTAAATCAGAATCCTCAGGGGGAGGGATCTCAAAATCTGTACTTTATCCAGCACCCCAAGTGATTTTTAAGGACATTAAACTTTGAGAAGCACAGCCCTAGAGGCACTGTGCTGTATAGGAGCCACACTGTGCTAGATTTAGATGAGATTGAAGCTTTACCACTTAGCTCAATGAATTTGAATAAGACACTAAGCTTTTCTGAGCCTCAGTTGCTACATCTGCCTGATTCCTTCATTATAATGCATATGAAAGAGTTTTGTCAATGTTCATGCAGACCAAAGATGTACAATATTTTTATTTTAAATTACTGTGGTTTTCTCTGTTACCTCTGACACCTAAATTAATTATTTGGTCTTCTAAGAATATTAATACACGGCATGTGAGCAGATTGGTTTTTGGTACCATAATAATTGAAATAAGAAAGAATGAATCTGTCTTTTAGCCCAGTGGATTCAGTGGCTTTCCTATGTCTAGAATAAGCCCTTAGTAGTGACATTGTAGGTCATTAGTTTTGTCCCCTCTGTTTTCACTCTCAAAATGATCTGTAACTTTCTAATGCCACAGTGTCCTTTCAGCACTGAGCCTTCAAGTCCCAACTCATTTGATTTCTAATTCTAAAAACTCAGTCAGCATAAGTATAAAATGATTCATCTCTGGGATTTCAAAACCTTTGAATGAGCATTTTTAGATGACAGTGTTTCCCAACTTGCAAAAAAATTGGTGATAATCAAAATAAAGTCATGGGGAAAAAATTAAGATTCTTTTTACCCTAGTATTACTACTTAAAAATCAGATTGTCATGATATTTAAAAAATTCTAAGTTTTGTTTCTAAATGCTGTAAAAATATATTGCTCTCTGACCTCTCTTAAAATTTCTTAAGTTCAGTATCTCCCTCTAGAATATTGAATGAAGGCTCATTAAGAACATGTCTATCTAAAATAAAGACTTCAAGTGCTTTAATTGTATTTATACCTATTTTTGGATTGTGATGATTAATATATTTTAAAATTGCTTGGTTTATAGTTTCCCATTCCTTAGAGAAAGGTCTTTTTAATATTACCATATTAGAATATGTGGGGTTTTTGCATGAATTTTATTCTTGAGTAGGGGGAAGATATTTATAGGATATTTCACACATTACCTCTGAGGTGCAAAGACTCATCTTGATTGGCATTTTTCCCCTTTTCTAAGCATCAGTTCCTTGTGAATAATGCTTTGGAAAATTTGATTAACATTTTTGTATCTCAATTTGTTCATCTGCAAATAGACTATTAATATCATTTATAAAAATGGCATGAGAATTTACTAATTCAATAACAAGATTCAGGGTTTTCTATTCTAACTGAGCCAAATATTCTGATGATTATAACCACAAAAGTATCTATAATATGCTTTGAGAATCTTGAAGAAATGTAGTTAATACCATATCAAGATACCAAACCAGAAATGAGGAAAATTAAAAACATTCCTGATAGAAATGCTGAACTGTGTAGACTTACGGCCTTTAAGCAAGGCAAGGGAGGCTTTTAACAACAACCAAGCAGTATAGAAAGTCTAGACATTATTCTTTTTTTCTTTTTCTGATTTACAGGGAAAGCAAGACAACTATGCAGTTACCCCTCGTTTTCCCAAATCAAAAGATGAAGGATGGTTTTTGATATTAGGAGAAGTGGATAAGAGAGAACTTATTGCCTTGAAAAGAGTAGGATATGTTCGAAATCATCATGTTGTTTCCATTTCTTTTTATACCCCTGAAGTACCTGGAAGGTAAGCAGAATATTACCACAAAATTCCAGAAGAAGTAAATATGACTATGATTAGAAATGTGGTTTTACATATTAGGTCTATTTTTATATTTTAGGTATATCTACACACTGTATCTCATGAGTGACTGCTACCTTGGCCTGGACCAGCAGTATGACATTTATCTCAATATCACACCAGGAAACATTTCCTCACAGGTCAACACAGAGGTCTCTGATGCCTTCACTGATCTGGCAGTGAAGTAACCTGACCCAAACAATCCATTTGAAAGAAGTGGTTATGAAGTCAGGCTGTTCAGTCATCTAGACAAAGTCAAATTACTTGATGTTTGCCTTAGTGGAATCAACTTCTAACCTCAAGACACCCAGGAAATTGACAGTGGCTGCAGTGTTGACTCCCACAACACAAAGTTAGCCTCAGTGGCCTTATATAAATGTTTCTTTTTATAATGTTGTCGTCATGGGTTTCTTGATATGTAAAAAGTAAAAGCATGTAGGAGAACCTTTTAATTTGTGTATGTCTAAGATGATATTTAGGAATTATTCATCAGTAGTTCACAGCTCACAATGTACTGTTTACATGAATATTGGCTTATTTTCTTCTAAGGAAAACTACATTGAGGGTTGACAGGTTTAGGATTTGTTGTAACAGATTTCTAAATCTGCAGCATAAAATACATAAGATAAATCTATAAGATGACATATAATATGTCTTGTCTTCAAAATTTATACTTTGATCTGATCGCGTATAGAGGCAGTTTCAAGAATTTCTTAGAGTCATAAATGTTAATAAAATATGATGTAAAATTATATTACAGAGCCCAATGATGATAAAAAGAAAACAGAATATGCTGATCTTAGAAAATGTAGGTACTGTGACTGGTAGAAATAAAATGTCCAGAGTGCCACTTTGAGACGAGTAGACTCAATTATTTGTTCTGCTTTCTCCCCACTATACCCCCTCTTACTCTTCTCTTCTTCTTTTCTTTCCCTTCTACTTCAAGACCTGACTTCCATTCTCTTTCTGACATATTTACACAAGCAGGAAATTACAATCTAATTCATCTTGTAACATGTACAAGCTATATAGTACAATCCTTTGTCCTTATGCTCTCCAGGACAGGTCTGATATAATCACAGAGAAATTTCAACCCCTATTTGTAGATTTTTACCAGTGATTAAGAAAATTTCTTTATGTCTGAACAATTTCCATCTTGAAAACTACTTTTTTTCAAGCTAAAAATGTATTGGAATTCACTGTCCATATAATATACATCCTATTGGAATGAAATTCTATCTTTGCAAAGTAATTTGAGGTATTCCTGTCCCTAAACTGAATTACTTTAAAATGCTTGCCAGTGTAACCATCACAAGTACTAGAGTTTAAAAGTTTATCTGAAACTGAAACATATTGCTTATGTATACCTCCTTTCTAAGCATAAAAAGAAGAAATAATAATAGAGTGGAGGGAACCAAGAACTTCCCAAAACTAAGTCTAAATAATTAATGTGAACACACCAAGTACAGTAGGGACAAGGTATCTAAAGGGCTCTAGTCTCAGAATTTTACTTCATATAAAGAGTTCTTTCTGATTTTCCTTTGGCAGAGCTTATTTCCCAATTGAAAGTCCTACCTTAACCACTGTTTTATTGGAATTAAAAGAACATGAAGATCATATAAGCAAATGATCACCAGCCAGTCCATACAGGAACCTGAGGAGGAACAATCTCATTGCCTACATGTTTATCAGCATCATTCTTATTGTTAGAGAGCAGGCAAGTTTGGGAGGTGGGGCTCCACTTCCTTGGACATATAACACAGTACATAGGAACAATAAAAAAAGAACATTTCTGTTATATGCATCAGAAAGAAGAAAAATAATGTGATAATACTCTATTATTTAGAAATCAACATAGCCCTACTCTGAAGCAAAATTAAAAATTGATCGTTTGATCAATTGAATAAGCTGTAGGGGATGCTAGTAAGGCAAGGTGCACTTGGATGGACAAATAGAATCTTATTCCAAGGAATAACCAACACTATTGGTCTACAACTTTATCCTCATTCGTTACCCAACCAAAATTTTAGTGTTAAGATTAGTACCGCCATTTTCAGAGCTGTACATTAACTTCTCATAACTTTTAGTGGCCAAGAATTTCTCTGTATTTCATATATGTCCAAGTCTTGATTATTGAGAGAATTTACTTGTCCCCCTAAAATTTCTCAAGGGGATTCTGTTTTCCTGGGGAAATGAATATATTATGTTAAAAATGACTTTGATGGGCTGGGTCACAATTTGTTGTCTTAACTTAGAGTATGCACAGCCTATTTTATCTCTCAAACCACATAACCTTCAGCTGACTAGGATATTGTGCGACTCTGGTTTCATATGCCTCTGGATTTTAATAACTCCAACTTATAAAGTGCCAGTCAGATATTCATTCTCGGCACTGTGTTGAGTTCTCTGATAGCCACATAAATCAGAGACATATCCTGTCTTTCAACAACGTAACTGGTGATGAAAAGAAGATACTCATAATTATAATAAAACAAAACAATTGCAATAATAATAGTGATATGGAGATAATGCTATGGGTTTCATAGGTGAGAGATTACCTAGAAAAATCATGAAGGGACATTTCAATTGGGTTTTTGTTTGTTTGTTTGTTTTTTTAAAGATTTATTTATTTATTTATTTATCCCCCCCTTGCTGCTTGTGCTTGTAGTGTCCATTCGCTGTGTGTTTTCTCCGTGTCTGCTTATCTCCCCCTTGCTGTGAGGTCCCGCTGCATCAGCCCACCACGCCGCGCGGGCCGGCCTGCCCTCACAAGGAGGCCCCGGGAAGCGAACCCGGGGCCTCCCATATGGTAAACGGGAGCTCTATCCACTGAGCCAAACCCGCTTCCCCTCGATAGAAGGCAAAGATTAAGAGAAGTGCATTCTAGCTGGAACAGTATTAACAAAGGTTCTGAGATAGCCCACACTAGAGTGCCCAGTTGGTCTGCATTTTCAGAGACATGAAAGAGATCAGCAGGAGAGAAGGATAGAAAATTTGTGAAGCGACCTTGAATTTTGAAAGGAAAGACTGCAAATCTTATGTGTATGAATTCCTCAGCAAGTCACCTGAGATCAGGGTTTGGCTTTGTAGGAGATTTCTTTAGGAAAATTAATTTGGCATCGATGTTTAGATGACATGACGAAACAAGAAGAAGGGAGAAAGGCCAAGGAAAGAACATTGAATACAACTACAGTTCCAGGGGGCAGGAAGGGCCAGAGAAGGATATGACGAGCATGCTAAGAGTGCAACAAAGAGCCAGTGGAGAGAGGAGACAGCCGAAAGCCTGGGAGGGCATGAATCCATGCTTGAGATAGGTAGTGGGTACTAAATGCTGACAAGAGGTCAAGGGATTGAGGACCAAGCCAAGGGTCCTGGCTTTGGCAGGCAGGGAGTCATTAATGATCATTAAAAGACTGATTTCAGCAAAATACGAAGAGAAGAAGCTTAATTTACTGAGTGGTCAAAGAGAAAGGAGAGGCAGTGATTGAAGACATTAATCCTACAGGCCTCACTCAGCAAAGATCCAGTGCTCTCACTTGGGTTGAAGTATGTTGTTATGGGGTGGACTTAGTTGGTAAGGTTCAGAAATCTGCTGCTGCTTTCCAACTTTTTCCCCTGCTACCCACATTACAAGACACACACAAATACATATATTTGCCCCTACCCCCACCATTACCACCATTAAGCTGAAAATTATCTCACTCATTCCCAAAAAATAATTGGGTTGCCCCCCAGTCTTACCTCTGTCATCCCCCTCAGGGCATAGTGGACTCGAGATCCCTTGCATACAGGTCAACTGTCAGAAAGCACCCCACACATCCTCCTAGCCCCTGGCACAAGAACAAAGGAAATGTGAAGTGTGGGGAAACTTGAGCCCCAGCAATATGAATTGCAGCATTTAAGGGCAAACATGTCTGTCCTTGACATTGATAGGAGCCCTTCTCTTCCTGTACTTCCCAAACTCCATTGGTAGCTTTGATGGGAAGAGGATGCAGTGACATGGGATATTAAGTCATTGTGATGATATAGGAGTCGAAATATATAATATCAATCCTCCCCTTGGAGTTTGACCTGCCCTTCTAGTGACCTCATCCACAGATTTGGAAAAGTACACATCACTCCCCACACTCCATACGTACCTCCAAAAACCTTAGAGTCATTCTTGATTCCCCTTTTTCTCCAACCCACTACTAAATTTGACAGTAAATCCTTTCAGCTCCACCTTTAAAATCTATCCAGAATCCATCCTTCACCACAGCTACCATCCTGTTTCAACCACCTGATTCACCTCCCTGCTGCTACTTTTGCCCCTTTATGGTGGTTTCTCTACACAACAATCAGCCTTTGGAAACACCAGTCTCTTCACATTCCCACTCTGCTCAAAAAATTCTAATGCTTTACCATCTCAGAATAAAAACCACATCCTGACAGTACCTACGAGGTCCTGCATGGCTTGTCACCTCCCCCCTAGCACCTCTCTAACCTCATTCATCTTGCTTCCTCCTGCTCACTCCTCTCCAACCACCCTGGCCACCGTGCTGCTGGCTGAACACGTTGACGGGCTCTTTTTCCGGGCACCCACACGTCTAACCATCTGATATTAAATGGCAATCCCACCCAAGCCTGCCAGTCCTCCCTACCCACCCCCTTCCTGTTTTGTTTTCTCCTGGGTCCCTATCACCACTATAAAAATGTTTATTGTTAGTCTCTCCTGACTGAGCTCCACAAAGGCAGGAGTTTTTGTGGCTTTTGTTTTCTACTACATTACGAGGGCCTGCAACATTGCCTGGCACATGGGAGCTGTTCAGTAAATACTTGTTGAATAACTGAATGAACACAGAAACAGACATGGATTCTAAAATACCACACACCCACTTTGGTTGACGCTTATTCTTCTAGAGAACCCAGCTTTTCTCACAAAGTTACCGAAAGTGAGGTACATAACTGATCCTCACATATCATCTGTAGCAGAGGACATGGGTACTCTTACTGTTATGGTGATTACTATTACTTATAGAAAAGGAGACTGTAAAGTTTTTAAATGAGATCTAGGGTATCATAAGAATTTCAAAACTTCAAAGTGTTACAGAACCCCTTAGCCTGGGATTTTAGCTCTCTACCTTCTCTCACTAGACCCCTCCCTTCCCTCTATCACTTCTGCAACTATTGAGAGTGAAAGGATCCCCAAGCAGGGACTCGATAGGTTTGAAGAATATAGATTGATTTGGGCCTTGTCTTTCTGGAATAATCCTAAGTGAGTAGGCAAAAATTATTTCATGAACTACCTTCTTAAAAATAAAAACCTGAACTAAGTTTTATATCTTTCAAAGGAATATTACTGAATGAGAAGAACTTGACTTCAAATATGTGTATTGAGATCTTAGCTTAGCTTTCTTTTTCTGCTTTGAGAAAGCTAAACTTGACATCTAAACAACACTAGGTGATAAAAACGTTTTGAGTTCTAGCTATATCATTTCCAAGTCCTAAAAAGTACTGAGAATGGTAGGTGATTCCAGGTTGTCCTGGAACTCATGTTTTTTTAATAAGAGAGAATGGCTATAATGACATCTGGGAAGATTTATTCCCACAATTTCAGTCAGTTCTTCCACTGGAGCATTCTGTACTATTTCTGAAAAAAAGTTCTTCAAATTGGAGTCTCTAAATGAGGTTTCAAGGATTCTACTTTGCTTGAGCCTTCTTCCCAAGATTTTTGCATGCCAGTTTGAGAATGATCTGGGGTGTCTGTTCACATGTTAGTTTCAGGCACTGGAACAACAGGTCAAGCTTTGGGCCCAGTCACATGTGAATGGATGCTTAATTTTTATTGCTACTCTTCAGTTGGCCTGCAATTTGGGGGTTATGCTAAATGCCCTTGGTGGGAGGCAGATGTGGCTCAAGCGACTGAACTCCCGCCTACCACATGAGAGGTCCCTGGTTCAATTCCCGGTGCCTCCTAAGGAAGACAGCAAGCTGGCGTGATGGGCAGGCATGACAAGCTGATGCAACAAGAGACACAAGAAGAAAAACCCAATGAGAGACACAACAAAAACAGGGAGTGGAGGTTCCCAGTACCTCCTAAAGAAGACGAGCAAGACAGCAAGCTGATGTGACGGGCAGGGGCGGGCAAGCTGACGCAACATGATGATGCAACAAGAGGCACAAGAAGAAAAAACATGAGAGATACAACAAAGTGGGAAACAGAAGTGGCTCAAGCGATTAGGTGCCTCTCTCACACTTCGGAGTCCCGGGTTCGGTTCCTAGTGCCTCCTAAAAGAAACAAGGAAGACAAACAGATACAGCAAGTACAAACAACGAGGGGTTGGAGAGAAATAAATTTTAAAAATCTTAAAAAATAACTAAATGCCCTTGGTTAGTTTCCCTAGTAACACTGTATCTGTAAATAGATGTTATCAATTTCATTATGGTGACTTTCTGGAGAACATAGTGGACTTCAGATTCATCCATATTTGGTTGAGCAGAATCACACAGTTAAAAGTTCTTTGACTCTAATTAAAAGTTCTTTGAATCTCCCAAACCCATGTTTCCTTACTTGTTACTTTTATTATTTGTGTGTCCTTTATTTTATTTGGACTTGTTAAACCACTTACTTTTTTTTTTTTTTTTTTT
>JAQZBX010052122.1:0-19211 GCA_029593785.1 Cabassous unicinctus
CATTCCTAATGCCCTTCCTGGTACCCACTCTGTCTTTTTTCACTTTCGCCTCAGTAGGCTTTAGAATCTAGCATTTATTATCTAACGTCTAGATCTAATGAGCTATTTGCTATTTGATAGCAATTGAAAAGCATCACTCTCCAAAGACACTCAATCAGCATTATAAGTCCTTCTGTGCTTGAGGAATACTCATTTTATTTTCTCTGCAATGTGAACTATGTATTTATAAATGTACTTAAAAAAGATTTTTCAGAACCAGATTGTTTATATCTAAGAGTCAGAATTTAGAATCCCCTGATAAAACCTAGACTCTCCTTGAAATGCTTTCATATTAAGCTTTTGGTTTAGAATGATCTGTAATGTATAACCAGTAAGGCAGCTCTTTGAGGGAATCCTTTCTGATTTTAAAATTTGCAAATATAATCTCTTCAGGAACTGTAACAAACAAACTCCCAAATCTCAGAGGTTTAACATTCAAGTTGATCTCTTATCCATACAATATCCACTGCTGGTCCAGCAGCCTTGCACAGGAATTGCTTTTCCAAGCAGTGACGCAGGGTTTCAGACTGCTCACTTACACATCGTAGCTTTGCCACCTGAAACATGTAACCCTCAAGAGTCACAGGAGAGACCTGGAAGATGCGCTCGAGCCTCCTCTGCCTCAGCCCTAAAGGGACCCCATTCCAGCCTATTGGCCAGAACAAATTCCGTGGCCTGATCTAAATTCAAGGAGGCTGGAAGCATAGCTTTAGGGTATCCAGAAAGGAGAGAGCAAGATAGGAAATATTTTTGTAACTGGGAATCTCTAACACAGATGATGGTGGTAGGTGATTAAAATTGTTTTTCTTAATGTCATGATATGGGAAAAGAAAAAAATTGACACCCCATATAAGCATCCCATTTATTTGGGGGTAATTTCTTGGTGTATGAAATACCAAAGTTTGGGAATGACTGAAGCGTTCAATGAAACCTAAACTTCACAACTGGGAATACATATTTCTTCAAGCTCTGGCTCTACCAATAATTCCAGACACTCCTTGATATGAGTCATACTTCTCGGTTTGTGCCATTGCAGCTTATGACCAGCTATGCCCTGTTCCTGTCCTATTTTCCCTTTAAGGTCCTTATTGATCATCACCTATTTGGTGAGTTCTTCTCTGATACTCCCAAGGACAATCAGTGTCCTCATAACCCTCTACTAACATTAATCCACTTTAGATCATTTTTTGTAGACAGCCTTGAATTCACCATTAGACTACGAGTCCTTTGAGTAAAAGGATCAAGTTTTATTCATCTCCATAATCCCAGAATCCACCAAACTGTAGGACGTGGTGTTTGATAAGCACTGATGGAATGGTTGGCTCCATTGATCAAGGCTGTCCTTGATTATATTTTAATCAGATTTTTTGAAGGGTCCCAAAAACTGGCTTAACTCTGCTCTGTGTGACAGCCTTTGGTTTGAGTAACATTTAAAAGTCACGGCTACCTTAGCATTTAGACCCTCCTCGTTGACCCGCTGGCCCATGTAGCTGGGTTGTTCAAGCTCCCCAGCCTCTAGACATAGCCCTGTTCAACCCACAGGAGTGTTTCAGAGAGTCCCTTCAACGTGCTCTTCCATGTGGGGTTTGTGCTCATCCTGTGGTTTTCCACTGATGAGGCTCAAATTCATGAGGAAACTGCACAGGCAGAGGAGAGCAAAGACAGACTGAAATTTCTGTTGAGAAATTTTCACAGAACTCCGTTCACTTGCTTACATTGCACACCTGATCTATGCAAAGCTGCAGTGTGAGGAAGGCAAGGTCCTGCCCTTCTGGATTCACAATCAGTAGGCACTGGGGTTCAAAAGGAGATGGGCAGACCAGCATAGAGAAGGAAGCTACAACACAAAGGGGCCTCTGAGAGGCACCAATATGGAGGTGTGAGCATACCAGGGAAAAGTAAATGTTCTATGATAGCTACCGGCAAGTTGGTTTTTAAATGAACCCTGATAACTTTGGAAAAACGATCAAGTCCCAAGCAAGACACCAGTTATGATTCTTGGCAAGGTTTCTATTATTGGTTCCCAGGGTATTGAAAAGGGAAGTATCTATAAACAGAATGAATAATGTGTAACCATAATATATTCGCTGTTTATTTTTACATCAGATGTGTGGAATGCTGGTGCTATTAAGAAACTAATTTAATTTCAACTCCCTTTTGAACCTGTAGTGTTCTAATGCAAACCCTCAAAATGAGCCAAATTCTTAGTGATAAAAATTGGGTGCTGGTGCCATAATTATACTAACTTTGTGTTTTTGAAAAGCCTCTTTTAATTAATATAATCTTTGAAGTTTGCCAGCAACTTTTTAAAATTTTATTTTATGAAATGGCCAAAAATAATAATAAAAAGGTACCCATTTAAAATTGGCCACCCAGTCTAATTCTTAAAGCTTTTCATTTTGGGGTTGGTTTACATATATCGGTCAATTATGGAGGTGGTAGATATTATTATACCCATTGTGCAGGTGAGGAAATTGAAACTGAGAGCTTTGGAGACTTGCCCAAGCAGGTGAGAATGGCTCCCATACCAAGGCTCTCAAAGACAACTCCTTCATTAAAAATCACAGTGGTTCTGTTCCCGTAACACAGGCTTTATCAACTCTACTGACATTTGACAACTGTATTGACATTTGGGGCCAGATAATTCTTTCTTTCTGGGAGCTACCCTGTATATTGTAGGAGCTTAGCAGCATCCCTGACTTCTACCCATTAGATGCCAGTAGCAGCCCCCCAGCTGTGACAACCCAAACTGTCTCAGATACTGCCAAAATACCCCCTGGGGGCACCATCATCTCAGCTCTGAAGCTCCAGCACAACAGAAGCAGGCTCCATGGAAAATGCCCCTCCTGTTAGAATGGCTTATTCTTTACTAGCTGCTTGCTAACAGGGCCCTCTATTTCTTTGAAAAAATTGGAGCAAGCTTTGGTGAATTTGTCTTTCACCAACGGCACGGTCAAGTAGCAGTGTTCAGCTGACTTACTGCATGTGAGAAGACAAGCTACACGAGGGCAGGGACCACATTCGTTTCCTTCAATGAACCTATGTTCAGTGAATGGACAAATGGGCTGCTGGTGCCAACCATGGGCCAAGAACTTTACACACTTGGCGCATTTTACCCAATTTAATTCTCTCAACTACCTATGCCTTAGATATTAAAAGTCCCATTTAACAGACGAGGAAAATTTCAAAGAGGTTATGTAACTACCAAAACATCACTGATAAATGGGTCAGCCTGGATTTAGGACCAGATAAGTTTGATTTGAAAGCCTATAACTATTCTTTTATGCCAGTGTTGTTCAAATTATGGGGCTCATACCATCAGTAGATTGTGAAATAAAGTCAGGACTAGCATTTTTAATGAAATAGAATGGAATGCAATGAGATAGAAAATATCAACATGAAGCTCATGAAATAAGGGTAAGGTATTGTTTGATGAAACTTTTGTTTCAATTGTCTACATTAATGTATAATGCAAAAATATAGTTTTTCTGCTGGTAAATACTTGAAAAGCACTGCCAAGCTACCTATTCTTTGTCTTCTAATAGTTTAACCAAGTTTGATTGGCATTCTCAAGTGAATCCCATAGGTTGGGTCATTTCTCATTTCATCTCCCTGACCTGCCTCTGCTGGTATCAGAACCAGGCTCCAGCAGCGAAAATGCTGGCGTTGCTCACACACCCATTTGCAGTTGACACTGAAGGTTATTGGGGTTTCCAGCTTCCTGAACTTTCACTTATGTTCTGAAGGGAGCATTTCCCTTCCACACCAAAGGGAACCATTTCCCAAGATAACCAAGATGGGTAATCCTATTGCCAGAGCCTAAGAGGAGGCAAATGGCAAAAAGGAGAAACGTGATCTGCAGAGTCCCAGCCCCAGCATCAAAGCATAGAAGGGTGGATTTTGAGCTGAAAGACAATTGTTTAATAATTTGCACAAATTTCTTAAAGATTTTTCCAGAATGTGGGCATGTTCTTTTCTTCTTATTACTTTTTACAGTTCTTTACACTCTTCCCCGTCTTGGCCTTTCCTATAACTTTGGAGATCCTTCCTTACCCACCTAACTCTACTTCTTTTCTTTCACTGTTTCATAGTATTCCACTACGTGGATAAACAGTCCCAATCCAAGGACATTCAGGTTCTTCTCCACCTACCCTCCTTCCCCGTTCCTCTCCTCCTCCTCTTTCCTTTTTCCTCCTCCTTCTTCTTCATCAACTCCCTCTCTTTTTCTCTCCCCTTCCCTCTCTCTGTTATTATAATTCTTTCATATATATCAAAGTCTCTTTAAGGCAAATTTAGAGCAGTTTGGTGGGAAAAAGAGCATGTGTTTTAATTTTCATAGATATTACCAACTCCACTCCAAAGAGACCAGAGCAATTCATTTTTACACAGTATAATCATTGCTAATATACCACTGTTATTTTATTTTGCATTTTCAAGTTATGTATGACGTTGAACATCATTTCACTTATTGTAAGCCATTTGTATTTATCTTCCCAAGTCTTTGTTTTGCCTTTTCTATGCACTTGGCATTTTTGTTATTGATTTATAAGACCTCTTTACATATTGATTCTGTTAGCCCTCTGCATACACAAATGCTTTCCCTGCATTATCATCTCCTGTTGTACTTTATTCTTTAGATATAGAAAATTTTCTTGATTAGAAGGTTATATAAATTTTCCACTGCAAATTATATTACAAATAGCCAATGTTCTAGAACTTTATTTTTTAAAATTACATTAGAGAGTAATTTAATGTGCAATTTAAATTGGATAAAAAGTGAGAAAGAGATCCAACTTTAAATTATTTTATTAAAAACAAGACAGCTTTCCCAATACTTTTTATTAAATAATCCAACTTTTCTTCCCTGATTTCAACTGCCTCCTTTGACATGCATTCAATTCCCATGTGCATGTTGCATAATTTCTGGTCTCTATTATGTTCTATTGATCAGAATATGTTATTGCCAGAATGTCATTTTTTTTAAAAAAAGCAGTTAATTACTGTGGTGTCCTTTCACATTGATTTGAATCCAAAAACAAATGGGAGGTTTTAGGAGTTGGGGAGTGCCTTCTCTGATAGCTTCTTTCAGAAGTGATCTTCCTTTCATCTAACTCCTAATGGAATGCAATGGGATAAAAAAAATCAAAGTGAATCACATGCAGTAGGGGTAAGGAATTGTTTGATGAAAACTTTGCCGTTGAAATTTAGGGAGCTTTGCCTTTTTCTCTGTGTGTAATTCCTGTCTCTGTTTAGCTGAGTTGTTGGATGGCTTGCACCATCATTCCTTTCCTGACCAAACACACTTAAGCACCTACTGCTTACAGGACACTGTTCTAACAGCTGTGGACCCAGCAGAGAACTAGTCAGTCTGGACTGCGCAGTTATATTATAGTGGGTGGAGACAGACCCCAATTTTTAAAAGGATTACAATTTATAATTCGGTCGTATTTGGAGCCCTGAATGAAATCACCAGGCCCAGAGCACAGGGAATAATTGAGGTGTGGCCGAGTGAGATGAAGTGCTCAGACAGTGATTCCCTGGGAAAGTGACATCTGAGTTGAGGTCTGAGGGCTCTGGAGGGAGTCTTCAAGCTCCCGTGTGAGCCCAGTGACTAGGGCTGTGCTTTACACTCGCTGTGTCTTGGCAGATATTTAATGAAGGAACGAATCAATGGATGGCGGCTTCCGGGGCTCTGGCCTTGACCGTGGGAAGTACTTTGGTTTATGCTGCCTTTGAAGTTCTGTTATGAGGAGCTGTTTAGACAAGTTATATGGTAGATTTTACTTTGGGGAGGAAAGAGATTTTCCTTCAGTTTTTATTCATTACTTATTGCAAAAGCGATTTTGCAATGACTGATTTCAACATTTCTCACTGAGCTTCTAAACCACTCTGGTCCTGAGCAAGCCTGAGCAAGCTTCCAAAAACCGGGTTTTTTCCTTTGAGCCTGACCTCCCAATCTGCCATGAGGGCGCTTTGCATACCTGGCCCTGCGTGGGGCATAGACTGGCCGTGAGAAGGAAGTGAGAACAAGCTCAGCAGACCCAGGTGATGTGTTTTCAGAACATTGCTTCTACCAAAATATTCCCTGCGGATAACAAAACCACATGCTGGGAATGATTTGCAGTGACTGGTTATACATGAGCCCGATCTTGTGCTTCTCAAAAAAATTCCCACTGTGTACATCTTAAAGCAAAGGAATTTAAATATACTTAAGAAACATCCTTGTCATTGATTAGTTGAATGGCAATGAAAAATCAGAATGGATGAAATGATGAATGTTTGAGTCTTTGACCAGTTTCTTTTCCTTCTGTTTTTGTTTATTTTTATGATGGAATACCATAGCTTTTTTTTTTTCTTAAAGCTTCTTTTTATGATTATTGATCTCTGTTCACATTATAGTTGTAAATACCTAATAAATGTCTCTCTTTGATCCATCCTACTTGTCACTCAACAGTCTTTTCAACTCTAGATTCTTTCTCTCATTCTTGACATTTGCCATTGTCCTGAACCCTGAATGCCCTGCCTGCTGTTCTCAAAAGCTGTCCAGAATTACTAAAAAATATAGTATCGAGTACCATGGCTTCAGGCTCTGCACAGCTGCCCACATTCTAAAAGCTCCCTTTATTCTTTGCAACTGCTCTTATTCAATTCAGGAGGACAAATATTCAGTTCTTTCCCCCTTACCTTTCATGCAAAAAAAAGAAAAACCTGAAATGTAACAAATCCCTCCCTCAGTGCAGGGTACATTAATACACCTTGTAATTGCCTTTCCCTGTTGGTTTTAGTCCTTTGCCCTTTTATTCTTTCCTTTTGTACTCTGGCTTCCTCAGCTCTGCTATTTCTAGCGTTGAAATCCAAGTGGTAAATGCAAAAAACATGCCCACCCATTCAGGAAAAACTGGACGTCTCCAGTTACAGAGACCATATAGCACCGCATCTGCTGTTACTCTGAGCTCAAAGCCCTCATGGCTCAGTTCATAAGAAAGCAGCAGGTCTTAGATTCAAGACTAATGACCTGTGAGCTTCAGAGAACACTGCAGGGCTTGGAGGAAGTGGGCTGTATAGTAAAGGTCAGGTTCAACCCCTTGATGTTGTATAATTTTCCACCAGCCACCATACTCACCCACTTGGAGAAACCTAGACAGAGTCTGCTGCCCACTGCCTCTGGGCAGCTCCCTCTGTTGCTTCTCCATTGTTCCCCTTGCCAATTTTAAGTGAAAACAGCTATGCTAATAGAATGGCCATAGTTCTCTGTATACAGTTAACACCTGAGTAAAATGGCCTTGGGGAGGTCATTTAAAGCAAGTGCAATTATTACCTGGTTTCTGCTGAGTGGAGTATGAGCTGTAACAGCCCTTCACAACTACAGGCCATTAGACAAGAATCAAGCCTGTCCTTATGAAGAGATTCTGGAGTTACTCTGAACCATTTTCGTTGGTTTATAGAACAAAATATGGTCATTAAATTCTTACAGATCCATGGGCAACAAGGCCCACTTAGGAATGTGAGTGGGTCTTTCTTCTAGAGCACAAGGATTCTAGCTGGAAAGGAGTTTAGAGATAGGATTGGAGCCGGGCCTTTGTAAGGGTCTTTTCTGAGCTCTGTGGCCTAATCCTTTGCTGATCAGAGTTCCTTGGGCCAGGAGTCTTAGCATCACCACATCACCTAGGAGCAGGTGAGGGATGCGGCATCTCGGGCACCATCCCACACCTGCGACATCAAGGTTGCATTTTAAGAAGATCTCCAGGTGATTCATGTGCACATGATAGTCTCAGAAGACCCGATCCACCCTAACTCTTTTATTTTCTTGAAGAATAAACTAATGTTCAAAGAAATAAAATGAGTTGCCCAAGGTTACTGAGTGAATTTGTAGTTAGGAGAACTGGGACCATACTCCGTGAAACATGATGTCCTTTCTAGACAATTATCCCCTTTTCCTGGGTTTTGAGATCCTGATGCCCCCAGCTTGGCCAATGACTCACTCGGACCACCCATCTTCAGGTAGCTTTAGACATTCCCAAATCATCTCCTCCATCAGGACTCACTGCAATGACAGAGATGTTCTATATCTGTACTGTTCACAAGCCACATGTGCCCATTCAGCATTTGAAATGTGGCTGGTGTAACTGGAGAGCTGGAGGAAGGCAACTGGGGGAAGAGCAAGGTCTCCATCTCTAGGGCATATGAATCACTCAACTTCAACATGGAAAGAAGGACTTAGGGGTTTTTGCTTGGATAGCTGCATGGGAGAGCATCTCAAGTCCTGTTCTGGTAAAGTAAATTGCATCTGTTATAGATTTTGGGAAGACTGCACTAAACTGGAATTTATGAATGGGGGAAAGACAAAGAACTTTTAGGGTTATCTGGGAAGCTAACAATTTTTTAAAAGGGTATAAACAAGCCAGTAACTGCCAGTTCCTTAGGCAAAAGCCATGTCCCTGTTCTTGTGTTCGTTCTGGGAATTCTCCAGAAAAAAATGAACAGTCTGCTACTGCATGTATTGCTTCTCTTGTGACCTACCTGGCCATGAATGAATAAAGCTTTAAACTGTATGACTTAAAAAAATACATTGCAAAAGGTTCTTGAGAGAATAATGTAGATAGAGCCTTCTAGACACTGCCCAGTCATGTTGATTGGTGGACAAAATGCCCCCAGGTCTGCATCCCTGCTATTTCCATGCTGCTCTGGAATGGGAGATTGTCACTCCTCCTATGAAGGGTGGAGTAATTTCCCCACCTGCAAACCTGGGTTGACCTTGTGATTTACTTTGGCCGGGAAAATGCAACGGAAGTAATGGTGCAGTGCGCTTCCACTCTCAAACTGCCACTGCCATCTGGACAGGCCTGGATCAGCCTCCCTGGAAATAGGTCCTGGTCATTCTGGCTGCTCCGCTGAAGCCAAACTCCCAGCCAGCCTCCACATGTCAGCTGACTGCAGACAAGTGAGGGAGCCCAGCCAGGATCAGCCAAGCCCAGGCCACATCGGCCAAATTGCCCAGCCTACTTGCAGACTCACGAAAATAATAAATTGTTGTTTTATTCAACCAATGTTGGGATTGATTTGTTACCAACTTTATCATATTCTAACATTTTTTATGTTAATTAAATTCCTTGGGATCGGAGTCTATTGGAGACGGAAAGGGCATTTGTGTCAGTTCTCAGCTACAGGCAGAGTTTAACAGCTGAGGAAACTTGCATCAGTCAACCAGTTAGGAGCTGCACAGGACACAGGTCTGCTTCTCCTAGGTCTTTGCAAGTCTGTAGCCGGTTCTTTCATGAATATCTTCTGGGTCTTGCTTGTCTGCCAACCAGCAAGGCTTTGAAAACATAGCTCTAAAAAAGATAACAGTTACAGACACCACCCTTTCCAACTTTACAATCTGATTCTATACCTTCTAAAGGCCCTCTCGATTCTTTGTTAAAAGAAATTTGTACTTTGCAATTTATCTTTTACGGAAAGATTAGTGGATAGTCTTTACCATCACCATAGCAACTCATTATTTAATCAACCTCTATGTCTATTTGTAATGTCAAAAAGTTTGCATGCTATAATAAAAAAAAAATCTTGAACATAGTAAATTTTCTACTCACAGCAGCACCTACCCAGTAGTATCAGCACTGAAATGTGTTTTTATTAAAACTATTCCAACCAGTTAAAACTATTAAAGGAATCTGAACTTTGAGTGACCCACCCAGAATACAAGCCCCTTACTCTACCTAACTCAAGACTCTTGAACAATGAACTCTGTGGGCTAATTTTAGCCAATTGTGCACAGACCTGTGGACTCTTGCTGTCCTATGCAGAGGGTGACTTTTCAATCCTTAATTTCATAACCAACATGACTGGCTTCTTTCCTAGTCCTTAAGAACCTGGGGCTTCCCACCCCACCCACAACCCTAGCAAACTAACGAGTGAGTTTCTTCACTGGTATGTGTTCACTTCTCTGGCACGTTAGTAACACAGCTTGCTTGCTTGCTTCTATTTTTTTAAACTCTGGTGGTCATTCTTTACATCTCTGGGTTTATGTCATATTTTCATGCACTGAATCTGATTTGGCACAGAGAACTGCCAAAAATCAATGAATAACCTGTTTTCACCCCGAATGAGGAGACTGAGGCTTAAAACAGCTGGGCGATTTGCACTAGATCATGTGGATGGGAAGCAGAAGGGCTAAGCTAGGCTTCTAAGTTTTCTGTTCCATAGCCAGCTTTCTATGGACAATGTCATTTTGCCAACTCCTAATCTGCACCTAATCAGTTTGTCTAGGTGCTAGTCATGCCCAATTTCCCTCCTTCTTCCTGAAATGCCCCGGTCCAAAGCTCCTTCCTAACAAAGCCACCCTGCTCTTCCTGGCAGAGGAGTCTTCTATTTGCTCTCGGTAGTCCTCTGGCCTACCGTAGGACTGAAGGACATATACTACCCCCTTTGGTGGGATGCTAGGACTAAAAGATGGAATCCCTTAGAGGCAGACAAGCTTTGCCTCTATTTTTCATTTCAAATCCAGGCTGGGATTTGAGCTAAAAAAAAATATGGGG
The DNA here is from genome assembly GCA_029593785.1 of Cabassous unicinctus. Classification (NCBI taxonomy): domain Eukaryota; kingdom Metazoa; phylum Chordata; class Mammalia; order Cingulata; family Chlamyphoridae; genus Cabassous; species Cabassous unicinctus. Next base: position 10,575 of record JAQZBX010052122.1, read on the forward strand.
GAGAATCTGCCAGTCTCACGAGAGCGAGAGGACAACCTAGAAAAGGAGAGAGAGTTGCCGACTCCTGGTATAACCATGTTTCCTTGGGGCTTTCTGTTTCCAGTTCCTATCCTTTTGTGCCTTTAAAATCAACTTTCCAAGTGAGTCGGGAGATCATCCCAGAGGTAACGCTTATGCACATCTCAGCAGGATTTCATAGACTGCCAAAGTGGATACTAACCCCAATAGTGGGGCTCCTGAGGGCTCTGGAGACACCCAGGCACTATGGTCAGGGCACATAGCTCCGGGGTTTGGTGCCTTGCCAGGGGGTCTTACTTTGGAGTTTGTGCTCCTGAGAGTGACAGAGTTGGACTCAGTTGTGGCTTCCCAACACATGGCTCATCTGTGCCTTCTATTTGAACCTATACTTGGTGCTGGAGTTGGAAGGTGTACGTCCAAGAGACTTGAATCTTTGGGCTGTCCATGTGCCAGCTGGGCCCAGAGCCTCAGCGGAGTTGCAGCACCTACTCTCCAGTTTATTGGACTCACCCAGGACAACTAAAAAGGAGGTGAGGATTGACAACCACCATACCAAGGAAACGAGAGAGCCTACAACTGCAAGCAAGGGAGTCCCATCCATCGGCTATATGGGATCGAAGCCCCCTCTCAATTAGAGGTGGAGTGGACATCACCATCCCAGAATCCCCAGGATTGAGGAATGAACCACTAATACTAGACTTACTGGTATTCTACTACTTTCAAGTGAAATTTAATCAAGGACTATTTTGAAGGGAGAAAATGACAGCTTTGAAGGGAGGTTAAGTGACTTGTTCAAGGTCACACAGCAAGGTCATACTATTTAAACCCTGGGCTCCTGTTTCCCAGTCCTAGGGATATTGTTTTTAAAATTGAGATTGAACTGCTTTAGTACACAACATACCTGTCTACAGCTTCCTCCCCACCCGCAGAGGAAACTCTTAGGCTCCTGGTACTGATCATATTACTAACAAATATGACAGTAACCAGGAAATCCTTCTTCCCCTTCATGACTTCAATCCTTCAAGACTCCCACCAGCCTTGGAAAAGCCAAGAGTTTAGGTAACAACGCCACTGAATCCAGAATTTCCTCTCCTTTTAGGATGGAATTCTCAGCCTTTTGCTCCTCTTAGAGGCCACTGATGTTTCCTCTTCTTCTGCAGAAAAGGGTCCCCCCGCCCTTTTGTTTCACTGTATTGCTCTTCTCTGTGTTGCCCTGCATCTGCTCCTCGGCTTTGTAGCATTCCTGAGTTTCCAGCTGTCCCTGCTCAGTTCTTCCCTCTGATGGCCTCAAAGGCTATCCAGACCATTGTTCAAGAAGGCAGCACTCCTTTGGCCTGCTGACATGGTCTGCCTCTAAAGGATTCAATCATTTAGCCCTAGTATCCCACAGAAGGGGTAGCACATCTCTTTGAGACTCCTTATTGGAAAATTTGCAACATTTTGCAAGATCCCCAGGGACTATGTCAGAGGGGAGTTTAAGGGCACCTCAGAGAACTACCAAAAAATATCCTTACTGCCAAGTCTGTTGATGTTTCCGGGCAGGGTAGATAACATCTCACACTCTCTATCACATTTGTCTCTTGCCTTCTTGAAGGTACCCAACAACACTCAGAGAACTTCATCTCTGGTTGTGAATCACAAGTCAGTTGTTCAAGGTTTGCATTTCAATGCTAAAACCCCCATAGCTATTTCACCAAGAGAACTTAGAGCCTTTAGGCAAACACACAGTGGAGGACTTGCACTGACAGTGTGGAATGCCTCAAGAGAATATGCAGATTAGCTGTATTTTATATTTATGGAAACCTCCAGGAGATACCAAATAGACTGTTATATGGTCATTTGAACACTAGGCACCCATTGAATGTTTTTTGATGATATGGAAGAAAGGGAAAATGATGCCAACAACAAAGTGCCTCTCAGACCTTCAACTACAAAGTCATTGCTCTAGGGCCCCAACTACTGCACCCTGACATCCATCCATTGCCTCCTCTGTACTGAGAATGCTCCCACAAATGGCTGAGCATGGTAGGAATTCTAAGGCAGGCCCATACTGGGAGACTCTGGGGCTCTCTCACAGCCGGTTTTGGCTTGAGGACTCTTACAACCTTGTCAAACCTTCCCTAGACCGCACAGTGGTCCTGGATGCTTCCACCAACCTTCCTTCCTTCCCTCTCTCCTTCACAGGAGTCAGAGCTGCATCATGGTCTGACAGCTCTCCCAACCTTCCCTGGCTCCCTCCTTGTTCTCTCTCAAGGCACTGCCGCCAATGAGATCCTTGCATGGTTAAGCACATCTCGGCATCTGCTTCTTGGAGGATCTGAGCAAGGAGGCAGATGAGCTTTATATACATCATTCCATACCTGCTACATATACATAACTTTGATATGATAAATATCTGTTTAAAATTATTACATCCTCTGATCATGGTACCAGTGCCATAGATAGGTTTGACACTCCAGAGAGCCTACTTTCTCCATATTTATCCCCAGATTATAAAAATTCCAAGACGAGCCTAGGCACAGCTCCTGACCCAAGCTGACATGCCAGCCCCGTGCTGTGCAAGTCATGGGCCAGGGTAGCAGCTAATGAGGCCCACTGAAGCATCTTGTGCCAGCCCCAGAAGGCTTTTTTGTTTTTGTTTTAATCACAGAAGTCTCTTTCTATAGGTAGGGCCTGAAGGGCTCAGAGCTGGCAGATGTAGTCAGTTTTAAATCCAGGGCCCTGAGTAAAAATTTAGAGAAAAAATGCTGCCTCATCTACACCCAGAGGACAAAACCTCCTGCCCTTGCTTTTGGCCTCTGCCTGTGATATTAATTGAATATGGAGGAAGCAAGAAACCTGGACTCTTTATTTTTTTATTATTTTTTTTTCACTATTGTTGCCAAGATGCATATGGTTTCTAACTGTCCTCCTGCAGAAAGCTGACCACAATGCACTCGAGTTAACCAAGCCCGGTACACCCCAAGCCTTGGTCAAGCAGCAGTGTCCAAGGCAGAACATCAACGCCTGGCCCTTTCTCCCCTTCTTCTCTGCTTCAACCCCATGCAAGGGCAGTGTAGTCTATCCCTCCAATAATTTCCTTGTATTTTGCCTGGTTCCACACCCCATCTAATCGGTTCTCCTGAGGGTAGATTAGGCCAAAAGTAAGCTCTAGGTTTGAGTAGTGTTTCTCAAACTTTAATTGCCATGCTAATCTCCTAAGTCTCTTGCTAGAACACAGATTCAGGTTCAGTAGGTCTTTGGTTAGGGCCTGAGATCCTGCATTTCCAACAAACAGGGAGGGGATCAAACGGATGCTGTTGGTCTAAGGACCATCCTTTTTGGAGTAGCGAGACCCTAAAGCAATGTGTCTGAAACTTTAGCATGCCTCAGAATCACCTGGCAAGGTGTTAAAACACAGATTCCTGGGCCCTACCCAGACATTGTGACTGGATCTTTCTAGATGGGAACTGAGACTCTGCATTTCTAATAAGCTCCTGGTGATACCGTGCTGCTAATTCCTAGAGGAGCAAGGGTTTATGAATATATCTAAAAGAGGGCCATCAATGAAGTGATGAAAAAAGTCTCATAAACCTGATTTCTTCTGCTGTCTATTTGATTTACCTATGAAACTGAGTTTGGAAAACTTGCTGAGTATTTTTGTTAAGGGCAGAATTGGTTCTGCTTTAGACTTAACCTTATGATATACGGGGAAATGTGTAGGACAGGAGATTGTAGAAGGACTGGGAAGTGAATGGAATGGGAATCATGGAAGAGGGTAAATAACTTGGGATTTGAATATAGGGGACCCTCACTCACCACAGGTCATGCTCTGTGGCCTCCACTTTTTTAAATTAGAGAAGCTGTGAGTATACAAAAACAACCATGCATACCATACAGGATTCCCACACATCGCCCCACCACCAGCACCTTACGTTGTTATGACACATTTGTTGCAAATGACGAAAGAACATCGCCATAATAATACTGCTTATATAGCCCATAGCTTACACTTGGTCTATAGTGACCACTTTTGACCTTTTTCCCACAACAAAACCCAAATTCCATAACTTGTGTTTTAACTTTGCTTTATGACTGCTCCCAAGACTGTCCAGACACAAAATAGTACTCAGAAAACATTGAAATTTACCTGGCACTGGGCCCAGGGAGTTTGAAAGATAAGAATCGACACTCGTTTCTGCAGAGAGAGACTGCACATTAAATATTGGGCAACTCTGTGCATCTGCATAATACGTAGCCCCATACCCTCCACGCACCCGTAGGCTGTGTGCAGTGCTTTACATGCACAGTCTCATATAATTCTTATACCGACCCAAGGAGCAGATGAGAAAGCAGAAACTACATGACCCACAAAACCTGTGCCCTTGACCTTTGCTGCTTGAAGGTCTGGCCCACGGACCAGCGGCATCAGCATTCCCCAGGAGCCTGAAATGCTGAATCTCGGGCCCCTCCCACCTCCATCCTGCTTGATCAGAGTCTGTACTGTAACAAGATCCCCAGGTGAATCGTGTGCATTGTCGAGCACCACTCGAGCCCACTCTGCCACGTTGCCCTCAACCAAGGAAGGGTTATTTGCAGAGCCATTTTCTTTATTGGAAATGCTTTCTCACAGATCCGGTGAGACATCAAAGGCGGTCGTTTTCAACACCAGCAGAGGGACGGTTTGATTGCTTTGGGAGGAGGACTGCTTGGCAACACATCAGAGTTCAGGGGGAGCTGCATGTGCTGACACAGGCAATTCCTGGCTTTCTCGGGCTGGACTTGGGAGCGGATACACAGCCCTTGTCCAGGAGGAAATCAGATCAGACAGTAGGGCTTTCCCTCTTGGGGTCTGTTTGCACTAAGAAATTGCTCAACATTTGCAAGGGCCCTCAGGATGGCATAATTAGTGGTGAGCCAGAGAAGACTCACATGTCAGTCAGCTTTTGGGGAACACCACAGATTAAGAAGTTTCTTTCCTAGGACGAGGAAATAATATAGGGCAGAGAAATTCCGCTTCAAATCGAAGCAGGGGTCCCATTTTGGGGAACTATGTAAAACAGGGGGACAACTCTGTCAATCTCCTTGAATTTAGTAGATCAAAACAGCAGCCATTTATTATTTTTCACAAATCTCCAGCTGACCAGGTGGTTCTTTGATCTGGACCAGGATCCACTGATTCCAATAAGGCTCTCTCATGCAGCTCCTTTCAGACCACCTGAATGGTCTTACCTGGGATGACTCGGCCCTCACCCCCTTCTGCAGGCTAGCAAGGGCCTGCTCACATGGTGGCTCAGTGGGTTCCAAGAAAATGAGTGGAAGCATGCAAGGTGTCTTGGGGCCCAAGCTCAGACCTGGCATGCCTTCACTTCTGCTGCATCCCAGTGGCCAAAGCAAACCCAAAGGCCAGCCCACGTCCACTTGCTGGGGAAACCCACTCTACCTCTTGACTGGACGAGCATCAAGGTCACATTGCTCAAGGGCATGAGTACAGAAAGGATGGAGAATTCAGGCTATTTTTGAAAACTACTGCACCCCTACGAAATGCCTCTCACCATTTTTAAACGGTTCTTAGAATACTAGTTCTCACCAGAAGACTCCATTTTGCTGTTTGCAGATTTACTGCTTCTCCTGCTTAGACACATTCGAGGGCCACTGCATGCCTTTAAGGGCTCAGGTTGGCTACCTCAGAAATGCAATCAATCAAATACAAGGGAGACAGATGAAGAAGGAGGTTTGAATATAAATTAAAACCTCAGTGAGATGCCAATATATACCTAAAACGTACTAAATGAAAAAGGCAGAAAATTACCAAGTCTAGACTAATTGGAATTCTCACACACTGCTGGTGGGAAGGAACATTGGTACAACCACTTTGGATAGCTCTTTGGCATTATTCAGTACAGCTGAAGACATGCATACTCCTTGACCCAGCAATTCCACTCCTAGGTATAGACCTGGCAGAAATGTTTAATACGTCCACTGAAAGAGATATATATGAATCCCTCTATGGGCATTAGGTGTAATAGCCCCAAACAGGAAATATTCTACCTGTCTATCCATGATAGAATGAATAAATATAATCTTATGTAATCTTGCAATGGAATACTACACAGCCATGAGAATGAATGATTTACAATGACTTAGAGCAGAACAATGAATTTCACAAACCTAAGGTTGAGCAAAGGAAGTCAAATGAGGACATGCTGTACGGTTCCATTTACTTGAATTCATAAAAAGGCAAAACTAATCTATGGTACTGGAAGCAAATATAGTTTCTATCTCTGGGGGTTGGGTTATTGTAGGGGAGGAAGCACAAGGGGCTCTGGTTCTTGACCTGGGGCTGCTTACATGAAATGTTTAAGTGAAGATTTAATTACTGTACATGTAGGACTAGTACACTTTTTGGCCTGAATATTATACTTCAATATAAAAATTTTAAGAAAAGGAGATAGAGAAGAGAGTCTCAAAAGAACTGAACCTGGATTCAAAGTTTGGCCAGTGGTCTTAAACAACATTCTTGACTCTTCTGGGCCCCAATTTCTTAATCGGCAAAATGGTGATAATTTAATATCATCACGATCTTTATGAGGATTAAATTTTAAGATGTGTATAAAGTTCTTTGTGCCCAATAAATGTTCATTCCTCATCTACTTTTCTGTGGGAAATGGATAAAATTTCATTTACTATCCCAGATGTGCAAAGTACGGTGTTTTCATTACGTTATTGCCTAAGACCACATTCTAAATTTTGCTTTAAAAAAAGCTTTGTAACTCTTGCTAGTTCATTACCCATGAGTGTGAATATTCTGAATTCTAGGTGTTATATCTTAAGTGGGTTTTAATTCAATTATCATTCTTCTATCATTTATTGTGTTTAATTTTTTCCCTTTTCATTTTTAGATTTTTTTTTTTTTGCTGTTACTGCATGTCTAAATTGTAAGTTATTATTAACAGTCGTTTGTTTCTCAAGGACATTTGTAGCAGTGAAGTTATTACCTTAATAAGTAAATAGTACAAGAACTTACTCTGCCCAATTTAAGAACTCAGAACCACCCAGCCTTCAGCCTTGGGTTCCAAAATGATCCTGAGGCATAAATAGGTGAATCATGCAAGAGCAACCTGTCTGGCTTCTGCCTGTTTGTGCCAAGACGGGGGAAATGCTGTCTGTGGGTGGCGAGAGGCAGTTGGAAAACTCTAATCCAGCTATTTCTGTTCTAAAGCCTGAGGGGGTCATCTCATTAGAAAGCAGAGGAGAGAGGGTTGGAGGCAATTTGAGGGAAGCTGGGAAAGTTGGCTGCTCCTCAAGGCTGCTCTCCACAGCAATACTCACACACAAGTGCATGCATGCACACACACGCACACACACGCACACATACACAGGGAGTCCATGTATGAAATCCATGTTACTGAGCATATTTGCCATCAGCCAGCCAGTAAGACCTTCATGAAGCTACAGCTTTGATAGGAAGGAGAAACTGCCTTTATCTATTTCACAATTTTACTTAGACCTCAACTCTGCTCTTTCGTATCCTGAACTAAAAGAAAATCAGTATCATTTAGGGGAAGACTAGTTCTTAAGAACCTCTGACTTCCCACCCCACCCACAACCCTAGCGAGACATTTGTGAATGGTAATAATATAAAATAGACTGGTGTATATGCACCAAGAAATCTGTAAGGATTCCACGATCAGCAAGTCCGTATTTTTCACAAAAGGGCATTGTGGTAAGCAGCACTCTTACCATTATTTTAGAGGCAAGGAAACTGAGCCTCTGAGCGGTAGAGTAATCGAACTCAAGTCTCCAGACTCTGAGCCAGGGATTCTTTTTTCTTATACATTTTGTTCAAGTCCATTAAAAATATGACCATTGCTATATGCTTAATATTTTGATGGGTATTATAGGGCTGGGACAAGGACCAGAGAAGTAAGGTTGGGAAAGACAAAACCTACGTATAATGGAGATGGTGTTTGGTAAATGATGGAATATGGTAGAGCAAAAGGGAGGCTGAGAAGACATGAGGGTTAAGGCTTGAGTGGGGGAAGCCTCTTCACAGATGGAAGGAAGTTAGAAAGGGACTGGTTGGGAAGGACTGAGAATTTTGAGTAAAGACATCGAAATCATGTGGCAGGGGGGGGCATCTAACTTTTATTGTCCAATTGTTGAGTGGGTATGTGAGACTTGAGCCCCAGAGTCCCCAGATATCATCATCATTCACTAGCAGGTGACTTCCGAAATATTGGATGTTACCTCCAAGGGAGAGAAAAATGGAAAAGTAAAGTGCAAATATTGAAGTTTGGATCTTGGGAAGTGCACTGTTCAGTTGGGAGGTAAAATAGGAGGGTCTGAGAAAAAGGAAATGTAAAATTAAAGGAAAATACATTAAGAAGCCTGAAGAGTTAAGTTTCAAGAATGCTGCGATGGTCCTGGAGGATAAGAATGGAGAATTCTTGACTAGCAGGTCCTTTGACGATCTTGGTGTGTGCTGCTGCTGGACGCAGTTCAGGGGGATTTGTACAAGACAGATTTCAGGTCCTTTTTCCGTATTTTGTGAGAGGATGGGGCTGTGGCTGTAGGTCATATATAATTTGAAACATTAAAGATAAAACGAAGAAATGTAAGGTAGAAAATACATTTGTT
>JAQZBX010052123.1:0-19204 GCA_029593785.1 Cabassous unicinctus
CTGAAGACTTTATCAATATTAGCGTGAGGTTTTATCAAGCCATTGAATCCTGAGGACATGGCCTCTAATTATAGTTAGTGAAAATCAAATTACCCAAAGAGTAACAATATCAATTTAAGTTTTTCAATGAATATTTTATATGGATCAGTTTGAACAAAGTCATAGGTATATAGCTGAGCAAATTCATATACATGTGTAAAATGCTTCATTGGATTATTGAATAATGCTGTCTTTGGAAATATTTTAAGATATGTAACCAGCGTTAACTAAAAACAAGACATTTATTCCCTAGTTTCTGACAAGAGATATATTGACTGAGCCTCAGCCTTACTCTGAGCTTTACTCAATGCTAAAAAATGTATGTCAGTTGTGAACCAATTTCTCTGAAACTTTTTTTTCATCACTTCTTTAACATATTTTTTCCTTAAACTGTAGATGATGAGATTCAGAAAACACAATGGTGTAAAATATAAATAGTATCATATCCTGGCCAAAGAATAGCTGGAATTTGGTTTTACATACTTGAAGGGGGTGTCCCATGATAAATTTGTACTCCAGTTAGGTGAAAGACACAAGTGGAAAAAACTTTCTGCCTCCCTTCAGCAGAAAACATCTTCAGAATGGACAAAAGAATGAAAGCAGAGGAGACAATGACTATCAGTATAGTAGTTATCTTCATAGAGCCCACAAAGTAGAAGAGTAGAAGTTGTTTGATGTGAGTGTCAGAATAAGGAATAGTGAGGAATGCATACAGTTCAAAAAGTCATTTCTAATTTCACTGGATTCACAGAAAGATAGGCTAAAAGTGGTAATTGTGTGTTAAGTAGCTTGCAAAGTGTCACCATCATAGGAAGCAATGGTGAGTGGCACATAGATTTGGGGTGCTATGTTAACTGAATACAGTAGAAGGTTGTAGATTGTTACATAGTGATCATAAACCATTGCAACTAACAGAAAACATTGAGTAGTGTGGCAGTTTGGCATTATTTACCAATTCCAAAAATAGATATTGGATTATGTTTGTAAACTTGTCTGTACCTGGGCGTGATTAAATTATGACTAGGGCTTTGATTGGGCCACATCAGTAGGGGACAGAGACTCACAGAGAAAACTACATGGCAGAGAAGAGAGTTGGAGTTTTGATGCTGGAGTTTTGACCCGGATCCCAGGAAGTGAACACACTTTATAGAATAACACAGAGGAATAGAGTTCCTTAGACATGGCAGAAGTCCTGGGGAGAGAGACAGAGCCATTTGCCTGATAGTCTATGCTGGCCTTGTGGAGAGAATACAGCAGCTGAGCCAGGAGAGAAACAGAACCCCGGGAAAAGAAGAACCCAAGATGCCTGAACTCTTTGCAAATGTCAGCAGGCATCTTGCCCTAACATGTGTCAATAGACATTGGTGAGGGAAGTAACTTATACTTTATGGCCTGTAACTGTAAGCTTCTACCCCAAATAAATACCCTTTATAAAAGCCAACAGATTTCTGGTATTTTGCATCAGCACCCCTCTGGCTGACTAATACAAGTCATTCTGAAAGTAATATATTTTTACAAAAAGATATATATTTTTGAACACCAAAGGTATGAAAGAACTTCATTGTCTTCCACAAAATTGACAAACATTTTCAGGGTGATAACTGAAGAATAGCAGTCACCAAAAATAACAACACACCCAGAAAATAGTACATGCAGTTGTTGAACCAGGAATCTTCAATGACTAATAGAACCAGTGCCAAATTCCCTATCAGAGTAAAAAGATAGATTGCTAGAAATAGTAAAAACAGGGAGATTTTCAGCTCTTTTTTATCTGTGAAGCCCATCAGTACAAACATAGTGATTTCTGTCACATTATTCAATGCACTGTTATATGGCTTCATACTGATGCCAATCCACACATTTGAACACACATTTATAGCTGTTCCTGGTAATATCCCACAAAATAGTGTCTGCCCAATTATATCATGGTATTTTTTTTCTTGGAAGGGTGTAATGATATCCTAGGCAGTGATGATATAGGAAATGATACAGAAGTTGGATACACTTGTCTGTATAAATACAGGATCAAATGTTCATTCACTTTTGACTAAATAAGTCATGTAAAACACATAAAACAAACCAAAAAGTCCTGCCCATTTGCTTGGATTATTTTCCAGTTAATTTAATGGTACATTTTCTACCACCTGTTTTCATCATATTAAAATCCACAAAGATGACTGCATATTGCAAATTTTCTTCCAGAAATGTTATACTGGAAAGTGCATACCTGAGTACTAGTCTTAAATTTTCGATAATATCCATGAAACACTTTTAATAGTCATAAGAATTAAATTGGAGGAGAAATCACATTTCAGTCTCAAGATTTTACTAAATAAAAAGGATTATCTATGTGAAAATATTTAATTTAAAACATTTCAGATGACTTAAATATAAGTGAAATTAGACTTACACTTCAACTTGTTCACAAAACTTTCTCTTCATGCAAATATCTATTTTGTGCTCTTTTCCAGAAATTATCCCATTCCAGTAGTCCTTTGGGAGCAGTGATTAACAGAGCAGCAGAACGTATGCTGGAGGCAGCTGCTCTTTTTATGCCAGCATAAACAGTGCTGCTGTGCAAGTGCTCAGAAGAGGTGGGGTTGCTGATCCATCAGGCTCTGAGGAGAACACATTAATCTATAGATGACTCTCTGACCTTGAAATCTAAAGGACTTAGCTCTACTGGGTTTCAGAATTGTTTGCAGACTGCAACCCCTATTTTCATTCCAATTTCTCACTATTGGAAAGGAAATGTTTTTCTGTGTCTGTGCCTCCCTGTAAATAGGAAGACCATAACTTGTTCTCTAGGTTTCACATGTACACAAGTGGAATTATGCCCCAGGACAGACCACATCCATAGACTATTTTGATGTGAGTTTGTATTTAGCATTGCTTCTGAAATGATTAAAGTCTTTTGGAATGTTGTGATGAATGTTTTTTGCATGTAGAAAGTACATAACTTTTTGGGGCCCAAAGAGTGGTTTGGAGCTATATGTACCGCAGAAAAAAATGTTCTTAAACTTTAACTAATCCCTGTGGGTGTAAATCCGTTGTAAGTAGGAGATTTTTTAAAATTAATTTTTTGATTTTACAGAAGCTTTAGATTACATAAATTTTTACATTAAAAAATATAAAGGATGGCCATATGCCCCTGTCCCTCCCCCTCCCACACTTTCCCACATTGCGGTCCAGCTCAATCAGGATGGGTCTTAATCCTGTTACTGGTGTCCTATTAAATGGAATGAAATTCTTACAGATAGAGAGAAAGCCACTGGAAGCAAGAAACCAAAGGTCAAAGGAACCCAGATAAGAATGAAGAGGCCAGGAGAGGCCAACATATGAATTGCCATGTGACAGAAAACACAAAGACCAATGCTCACCACCAGCCAGCCCCAGAATGCCACAATCTTAAGGGCTAAAACATCACCTCAATCATGCCTCATTTTGAACTTTTTCCCAGTTTGAAATCTATGAGCTAATAAATTCCCATTGTTTAAGCTGGTATATCCTTGATTAGCCAGGAAATTAAACACATATATACAACTTAACTTTTCCATTTTAACCATATTCATATATACAAATCAGTGGTGCTAATTACTGTTTTAGCTTGCTAAAGGCTGCCAATGGAAACATACAGAAATGGGTTGACTTTTATAATGAGAATTTTTTTAGGGTAAAATACTTCAGTTTTAAGTTTGTGAAAATGTCCAAGTCTAGGCATCATTAGAGATGTTGTTTCACCAAAGATCGACTGCTCCACTGACACTAAACACCTGCCACATGGCAAGGCAAAATGACAGCCAGTCTGTGCTTGCTTCTCCAGGCTCACTTTCTTCCCAAGCTCAACTGTGGGTGATCAGGCATATGGCTTGTCTCTCCCAGGACCTCATCTCTTCAGCTTAGGGCTGTTCCACTTGTTCCTGCCTTCAGCCTTTCTGTCAGCCTCTCAAGGTTTCTCTTTTTCTCTGTGGATATAGGTGATACTGGAATCCTCTCTCACATGACAGGGTAAAAAATGGCATCTCTCCTTCACTGTGTCTCTCTGCATGTTTCTCCCATTTATAAAAGACCCCTGCAAGAGGGCCAAGACCCACACTGAGTCACACCTCATTGAGGTACTAAATCAAAGACCCCCAACTGAATCCAGTCGAATCAAAGGGTTTCACACCCACAGGAATGGTTTTACTCCAAGAACATGATTATTGTTGGGATTCACAAAAGCTTCAAACTATCACAATTATATTCATAATACAAAAAAAGTTTGGATTAAACAATAGAAATTTATTACTCAGAGTTTTGAACCTGGGAGATTTCCATAATTGTGTCATCATCAAGGTGATTCTTTCTTCCTGAATATTGTGGCTTTCTGGGGCTGGCTGCCTGTGATCCTCAATCCTTGGCTTTTTTGTCACATGGCAATGCACATGGCTATGTCATCTCCGTTCTCCTCTTCATTGATTTACAGCTTCCTCTGTCACTTTCTATGTGCCAGTTTCATTTTGATTATAAAGGACTCCAGAAATCAGACTAAAAGCCAACTGACTCAGATGACCACACCTTAATTAAAAATAACTTCTACAAAATGGGTTTACAGTCACAAAAATGCATTTAGACTAAGAACTATTTTATGGATAAATAATGCAATACCCAAAAGAGTTATATAGTTTTGTTTCTTATATTTGATGTTTAATTCTTTTTAGTTAATTGTTCTATAGGGTGAGGGAAGTAGAAGTCCACATTCATACTTTTGCATGAAGATATCTAGGTTCCTCAAAACCATTTGTTAAATAAAGCATTCTTTCCCCATTGAGTGGATTCAGCATCTTTTACAAAAATCAATTGGCCTCACATACATGAGGTTTATTGCTGAACTCCCCATTCAGTTCCATTGGTTTATATATCTTCCCTCGCACCATAACATGATGTTTTGATTCGCTTTGTAATAAATTCTAAAATTGGAAAGTCTTAGCCTTACAACATCCTTATTCCTTTTCCAGATGGTTTGGTTATTTAGATGACCTTACGTAACTTCAATTTAAGTTTGATGTTCGTTTTTTCAATTTCTATGAAATAGCTGTTCAAATTTTGATTGAGAGTACATTGAATCTTTAAACCACTTTGGATAAAATTAACATCTTAACAAAATTTAGTCTTGCAATCCATGAACATGGAATGTCCTTCCATTTATTTAGGTCTTCTTTAATTACTTTAAGCTATGTTTTGTAGTTTTCTGTTTATGCCTTTTACACCTTTTGTTAATTCTAGACATTTGATTAATTTTCTTGCTATTTTAATTGGAATTATTTTCTTCATTTCCCCTTCATGTTCATTACTAGTGTATAGAAACACCTCTGAATTTGCTTGTTGATATTTTACCCTGCCACATTGCTAAATTTGTCTACTATCTCTAGTAGTTTTGGTGAAGATTTTTTCAGAATTCTTTACATAAGAACATGTCATCTGAAAACGGAGAGTGTTTTATTTCACCTTTTCTATTTGGATGCTTTTTAGTCCCCTTTTTACCTATTTATTCTACTAGAAATTCCACCACAATGTTGAGTAACAGTGATGACAGTGGCATCCTTGTTTTTTCCAGATCTTAGAGGGAAAGCTTTCAGTCTTTCACCATTGAATATGATGTTAATTTTGTGTTTTTCAAAATAATCTCTAACATTTTTAGTTAAATTCCTACTATTTTTAGTTTTCTGAGAGTTTTTATCAAGAAAAGTTGCTTAATTTTGTCATATGAATTTCCTGCATATATTGACATCATGTGGATTTTTTCTTCAATTTATTAATGTGGTATATAACAGTAATTGATTTTCTTATGCTGAACCACCCTTGCATACCTGGGATAAAGCCCTCTTGATCATGGTGATTAGTTTTATTTAATGTACTGTTGGATATACTTTTTTGTTGTTTTGATCATTATTGCATCTGTATTAATAATGGGCACTTGTCCATAATTTTCTTGTGTTATCTCTATCTGGCTTTGGTCTTAGGGTGATCCTTACCTCACAGAATGAGTTAGGAAATGGCCTCTGTGTTTCAATCTTTTTGGAGGAACTTGAGCAAGATAGGTGTTTTGGGAATGTTTGGTAAAACTCCAAAGTGAAGATATCTGGACTGGGCTTTTCTTTGCTGGGAGGTTTTTGATTACTAATTTGATTCCTTTCATTGCTTTTGGTCTGTTGAGATCTTGTTTTCCTTCTTGAATCAGAGTAGGTAGTTTATCTGTTTCTAAGTATTTATGGATTACCTCTAGGCTGTCTAATTGTTGGGTGCTGTTGTCCACAGTATTCTCTTTCAATTCTTTTTAATTCTATGAGGTGGATGGTAATGCCCTGGCCTTCATTTATGATTTAATTATTTGCCTCTTTTCTCTTTTTTTATTTCTCAGTCTAGACAAAATATAGATTTTCTATATCTTTTCCATCAATCAACACTTGATTATCAGTTTTCTGTTTCTTTAATCTCAAATTCATTTATCTCCACTAAATGTTTGTAATTTCCCATTCTCTGTTCCCTTAGGGTTTAGTTTGCTTTTTTACTTTCAGTTTCTGAAGTTGTGAGATCTTTCTGGTTTTTTGTAGTAAAAATTTAGACCTATGAATTTCCTTCTCACCACTGCCTTTGATTAATTGTACAAGTTTTGTTATGGTTTGTTTTTGTTAATTCACCTCAAGATATTTCTTAATTGCTTTAGTGATTTATTTTTTGACACATGGGTTGTTTGTGTGTGTTTTGTTTGATTTCCCAATATTTGTGAATTTCCTAGTTATCCCTCAGATTTTGATTTCTAGCTACATTCCAGTGTTGTCAAAGAAGAGCCATTTATGATTTCAACTTGTTAAATATATTAGGACTTTTTCTGAATTACCATATGGTCTATCTTGGAGAATGCCACATGTGCACTGGAGATTAATGTTTATTTGGTATTGTTGAATGAAGAGTCTGTTAGCTCTTGGTAGTAATTCGTGTCTTCTATTTTCTTATCAATCTTCTGTTGAGATGCCCTAACCATTAATATATATGGTGTATTGATATCATCTACTATTACTGTAGAACTATTTGTTTATTTCTTCAAATCTGTCAATATTATCTTCATATATTGTGGGGTTCTGCTTTTTGGATGCATATATATATATTTTTATATGTCTTCATGTGGAATTGAACTTGATATTAGTATATAATGCACTTCTTTGTAACTTCTTTGTACCATATCGAGTCCCTTCTCATTTACTTCTGTATATTTTTCAGAAATTTTTGTTGTGTTTACCATGGGGCCTCAATATAACATCTGACATCTTTAACAACTTTATAACAACTTATAAATACTTATGATTTAATACCAATTTAACCTCAATAACATACACAAACTGTTCTTGCATACCTCCTTTCTTTAACCTTTAAACAAATTACACCTTTACTGATTGTATTTCATAAACTATGTAATTGTATTACTTTTTTGCATTTTCATTTTATAACATGCAACAATAAATAGTGTAATTAAATACAGAAAATGCAATACAATAATATCGGGGTTTATAATTACCCACTTATTTACCTCTACCAGAAATATTATTTTTTTTATATCTCTTTAATCCACACTCTAGTGACCTTTCCTTTCAATCTGAAAAACTCCCTTTAACACTGATTGTAGGGCAGGTCTTGTGGTGAAAAATACCCTCATCTTATTTCTACCCTAGGCTTATCATAATGACTTCCTCATTTTTAAGACAGTCTTGCTGGCTACAAAGTTTACGGTTAGGAATTCTTTTACTTCAGCACCTAAAATATTTTGTCCTACAGAATTTTTCTCTCAATTGTTTCTCATGAGAAATCTGCATTTAATTTTACATAAGATATTGCTTTTATCTTGCAACCTTCAGAACTCTCTTTGTCCATTGTATTTGACAGCTCTTCTACAATGTATCTGGGCATTTATCTTCAAGTTTATCTTGTGATGGGTTTGGTGAAATTCATAAATGTGTACATCAATGTCTTCATTAAATTTGGAAAGTTTTCTGCCATTATGCTTTTGAAGATTCCTTTACAATGAATCATTTCAAGTGTCTTATCTTATATTTCACCGATTCTCTTTTTTCTGCCAGCTCAATCTACTCCAGAAACCCTGTAAGGAATTTCTTGTTCTTATTCTGCTCCTCAATTCCAGTGTTGTTGTTTTTTGTTGTTGTTGTTTTGGTTTGGTTTCTTTGAAAATTTCCTATCTCTTTATTGAGATTCTTATATTGTTCATTCATTGTTTTATAATACCCTTTAATTATTTCTTTGTGTTATACTTTCTCTTCCTGAGCAATTTGATGATTCTTTTATGCCTTTGATCAGTATCTTCAAAGGTTTCTGGGCTTTTATTCTGTTCCTTTGGATGGGCCATTATTTCTATTTCTTTCATATTCTTGCACATTGTACCTTCTAATATTTTAATGTTTTAACTCTGGGACTTATACCCTAAGCTGTGTGTTTAATAAGCTTATATCCAGCTACTGGCATGACAGATATCTCCTTGAGCAACAGGAGCGTGCACAAACATACAAACCACTGTAAAAACACCTTTCACTGTTTTGTATAGTCCTCTACTTCAGAGATTAAGCCTTCTATCAAGAATATCAAATTGAGGCAAAAGTTTGGAATCCTTTGCTTTTCTGAATTTGTGTTTTGTCCTGGGCTTGTTATCATGGTCTAAGAAATTCCCCTGTTGATTGGCAGATGAATGCCTCTCCAACTTCCAGCATCCTCTGTTGTGTGTCTTACACCCAAGTATCCTTTTTTCCATGCTGCCTTCTAGATTGTTTCTTACATTGATTCAACTGCTCCAGAAATCTTTCAGCCTGTAGTCCCAAATTCTGGAAGAACCAATCAGAGATCAGTGTTTGAATCAGTGTCTCAGATTGCCTTTGGATGAATGGGATCTAAGATACATATGGTCGCTTCCTCCACAACAGAGCCAAGAACCCACAGTGAGAGTACAGGCTTGCCCCTAACAGTGCCTGAGAAGAGGTGGGACAGAGGCCAGCTTCCCTACAAGTTTCAAGTTGCATTTTCTTTATTTGTGCTTTCCCTGTTATTGCTATCCTTTAACTGCATTCTGGAGTTTTGAGGAAAATGGCTTTGCCAGGTTTTGTTAGTTTTTCAGTGATCCTGGTGGCAAATGGATGCTTGGAGTGTCTATGCTGCCATGGATGACTAGAACTACAATAATAATTTTAAGTTCACTAAAATAATTTGAGGATGCAAATTTAATCCCAAGGGCAATCACTAGCAATATAATAAAGTGAGGTATTTTTTAAAAAAGCAATAGAAAAAATAAAATTCAATATTAAATATTTTATTAGCCCTATAGAAGCCGAGAGAAGTATCAGAAATATAAAAATGAATGACATAAATTGAAAATAGCACAATAATAATTATTTTAAATATAATTAACAACATTTCAATTGAAAAGTAGAGTAATTGGATCAATTAAAAAAGAAGACCCAGTTATATGTCTTGAGGAAACAAGTGAAAAGTAAAGTGATGTACAAATATATACCTTGTGGATATAAACATATAAAAATACTAAACTATGGTGATAATGTTGTACTGTTAGTAAAAACAGACTACTATATTCCAGAAATATAAAGGGCAGTATAAAAGACTAATATAGTCAACTTTTAAGAAAGATATTAAAATCCTAAAAAGAGCTTTAAATCACATAAATCAAAAATTTTCCAAATTAAATGCAGCAATAGACATTTTAAAAAATAATGATATTCAACAGTTTTCAGAGATAAAGTGCCAGTAATATTGAAATCTAAAACAAGGAAGTCATGTTCCATTTCTGTTTCTCACTCCTGATCATCTGCCAAACAATGTTACTATTAGAGTTGATATATTGGAAGCTAAACAGTAAAGATTCAGCAAATATGATTAGTCAAAAATCACTTTTAGAAATTATTCTGTTCTGGAAAAGAACGGCTTTTACTTATATTATTCAGAATTTCACTAAATGACTTAAAAAAATTATTTCAATGCTGGGTAAAAACAACAAACTTGGTAATGATGACTTTGCAGGAGTAAGCTAACCTTATTGGGATGGCTTTGATATAAAAATCTTCATTAGTCTCTCATTTTGCACAAACTCCAAGATCACCTATTGTGAAGTAAATTGATGCTGGCTTTTTATTCCAGTTAAGCATGACACAGCATCACTAAATTTTTGATGAATGGAGAATTATACTTCCAATAGTTCATCAAATGTAAAATACATTATTTGTAACTATTTTTCCATACCAACAAATTCTCTACTGATATTCTGGAGTGTAAAAAATATTTTCCTGTAAGGGTCACTTCTAATCTACATGAAAATTTATTTCAATATCATTAATTACTGCAAGATTCACAAGAAAGCATTTGACCAGATTATATACAAAAGAATTGTGCTTTTGGACATTAATTATAAATTGTCTCTAATCTCATCAATTATTTTTACTTTCTTTTTTTTCCTCTTGTTTATTTTAATAAAATATAAGCAAAGATCACTAAAAAGTAAAATAAGTTACAGAAATACTTTTATGTATGAATACAGCAATGCATATGCTGTAGTTATGAATAGTTGAAACTGCCAACCTAAAAGGAGAAACTACACCATGAGTTTTCTGTGATGCCTCAAAAATGCCCATTCATCAGCTGGGGCACATTCCTAAAGAGAATATAGTTAAGCTGCACCACCTAATGCAAAATACATGAAATTGTGGGCTTTACAAAAGTGTAATATAACTAAGGTCAAGCTGTGTTATAAATATTTATTCATAAGATGAAGACGTTGTGGAAGATATAGCATGACAAAAATTGTGAAGATACATTTAAATAAGTAGATATGCACAAAGGAAAATAATTTGAAGAAATTGCCTGTTAAGATTAACAAGAGTTATAAATTATTTTCTTTTACTTCTTTTAATTTTGCTATGGTTAATTTTTGTGTAATGAACAATGTTTACTCCCTTTAAGTACAACAAAGTTTTATTTTGAAAAATTTGCTATTCTATCACTGGCAGATATCCATGTGGCCTTAGCTACAGAGTAATTAAGTAGTTCTCTAAAAACTACTTTCTCTCTTACCCAGTCAAATACATATAGCACTACAAAAGAATACAAAAAATCATGGTCAAAATTACGTGGCTTCTAAGAGAGAAGAAATCCTCTGGTACAAATATAACATGGATACATTTGTCCTTGGAAGCATGCCAAGCAATTTGCCTTGGAAATTGGTCCCAGAGATGACTGAATGTTGCGATATGAGTAATCTTGGTGTGACTATAAGAGGTGCCCTGGCATTATCAGAGTGAAAGGCAAGGGATACTGTGCTCTACTTGTGTTCACAGAAGCTTCTTGGTATACCTGTGAGACAATTTTACAGGGAACTTTCCATTTGAGTAAGATCTGAAAAAAAGAGTTTTTTTGCTTGTTTTATTTTACCTCAGAATACAACCAAAATGCATGTACAAAAATTTAAAAATAAGTCATCTCAAAGAAAACAAATATTATATAGTAGAAATTTTTGGTTTCTAACATGTTTTGTATAGTGTATTTGTGGGAAAAAAATTGAGTCTGACAAATTTTTAGACAGATAACGCTGTAAGAAAATTTTCATCCTTAGTAAATGTTAAATATTCTTAAAGTTAGATTTTGGTTTTGATAAAGTAAAGTGAGGATATTATGAGAAGAATATCCATATCCATATACATATACATATCATTCAGAACTCACTTAAGTAATGCCAAGATTTGTGGAAATGCCAATATACAATTTGTGGAATCAGAGTGCAACAGAAACTTACAATTATTTGAAATAAAATTTTTGGAATAAATTTGATTTCAAAGAAATAAGTTAAAAAATACCATATCTTCTATGATATGGTATTTTTTAACTCTCTAGAATAGGATAAAACTGTTAGTAATTATCTGAAAGAATATTGGAAGCCAATTTTATACTTGTTTTGATGAGGGGAAATTATGTAAAGATTATAGTACATAACACAATGTAGGACATAATCTTATTTCCATTTCATTCACAATTGTACAAATATTTGAGAGGAATTCAAGGGTTTCCTTTTAATTTGCCACTTTTTATTTTACTATAACTATGGTATCATTTATGCATATAAAAGTAATATGAGAAAATGTTAATTAAAATTTTTTAAAAATACCATATCTTCTGAAAATTGCTATGAATGTGTTGTCTATATTATTAATACAACCATTAAAAATCCTAAGGTTTAATTTCTGATCTGTCATTGGTATTAAATAATATTAGATATAAAAGAACAGTAAATGATACATTAAAACTCTCATTATGTATTATATATCTCCCACTTTTTTCCTGAAATTAATTGTAAATTGGAATACACTGATGAGCATACTCTCTGGATTTAGCCATCTTTGTAGAATCATAGAGTCAACCTTACTGGTTCTGAATTCGGATAAATTACTTAAATTTCTGTGAACTTTTTCTCATCTGAAAAATGAGTACAATAGTGATACCTATAAAATAATATTTTATCTGCATAAATGTGTTAATAAAGGTAAATATTTATAACAGTCCAGTTTCATTCTAATTATTCTCTATATATGAGATATTATATTGTATCCAAGTGATGTTTTATACCTGATTTACATTTATCAGTAAACATAAGTTGTTTTCAGCCATATAATTAAGACCTCTATATTACAAATTTCTAGGAGTATGAAACTAATTTTTTAAAAGGCAGATTCACTCATAAACAAAAAACATTTTGAACTTATTCATGCCAAGTGCCACCTTTGCTTTCTCAACAGTTTGCAATTGTTGGATGCAATGGGAAGTAGGAATAACACAAGTGTGCCTGACTTCATCCTTCTGGGATTGACAGACTCTGAAGAGATCTGGTGGGTCCTCTTTATGTTGTTTTTCCTGATATACCTGCTTACCATGCAAGGGACTGCAAGAATGATTCTGATAATTTGCCTGGATCTCCAGCTTCACACCCCCATGTAAGTTTTCCTCAGTCACCTGTCATTCCTTGACCTCAGTTACTTAAAAATCATCACACCTAAAATCTTAGAGAAATTACTGACTTCCACCAAGTATATTTCATTCATGGGGTGCTTCATGCATATGTATTTTTTTGTCTTCTTGTGTGGTGCTTAGTGTTTCCTCCTCTCCTCAATGACCTATGACTGCTATGTAGCTATCTGCAATCCTCTTCACTACCAGGTTGTTATGTCCAGGCGTCTCTGTCGTGCACTCATCACTGGGTCCTACATGATTGGCTTTACTGGCTCCTTAGTGTACTTTGCATGAGCAGTTTGCATTTCTGCAAATCCAATGTAATCCATCACTTTTTCTGTGACTTAACACCAATTTTAGCCCTGTTCTGCACTGACACTCATGCCATTGAAATCAAAATATACTTTCTTGCTGGTTCCACTGTAATGGTGTCTCTTATTGCAATCTCTGTATCATATGGGTCCATTCTGTCTACTATCCTGAAAATTTATTCCAATTCAGGAAAACACAAAGCCTTCTCTATACTTGTGCCTCCCATCTCCTAGTAGTCACCAACTTTTTTGGAAGTATAATTTTTACTTATTTAAAACCAAAGAAATCCTACTTCTTGGGAAAGGATCAAGTGGCCTCTGTGTTTTATACGATGGTGAACCCCATGCTGAATCCATTCATTTATAGTGTTAGCAACAAAGAAGTGAAAAATGCCTTCATTAGAGTGATGCAGAAGAGAGAGGGATCCAGTCAACTGAAATAACAGTGATGCTGGCACATTCAAGGGCATTTTTTTTCTTTCCTATTGAATATTTATTTGGTCTCTCTCTAAAAGTAATGACATCTTTAATTAATATGTATTTCTTTTGAGTCATCTTCTATTTCACTGCACACAATCTGGAATATTTCCAAGAATCTGTTTTTAGAAATCTTCATAGTAACTGTCTCATATTTCTAGTCTAAATAAATATGATTTTAAGGGCAAATAATATGAAAAAAATATGGTGTCATGTTTTAAACTCTATCATTGAATTCCTCATATATGTACCAATTTCAGATAATTTTATTATGGAGAGTACTTTCAGTGGTCATTCCAACTATACTGTAGTGAGAAATATTGCACAGTGGAAAAGCATGCTTCCTTTGAAGTTGACATTTAGATTCTAGATCTGTCAGTTTGTTAGCAAACTCAAACTTTGTAAGCCACTGAAAAGTTAAGTCTCAATTTCCTCAACTTTAGAAGAAAAATAATAATTTTAGATCAACAGAGTTAATGTAAAGATTAAATCAGATGATGAATGTGAAGGATTTAATGCAGTGCTGATAAATCATGACCATTTCCTCAAAATAATTAGTCTTGCTTTTAATTTTGAATATTTTTTAATTTTGAAAATATTCACTGGCATTTCATAACTACTTTTGGTTAATATTATTGATAAACAAACATCTACAAAGGGAAGCATCACTTCAAAAATTTGTTTCTAAAACAAAATAAAATATTGTGATAGAATTCAGTTATAGATAAAAGTATATGTGGACATTGAAAATAAATGGAAATGATTTTTAAAATAATAAAGAAAGCAGAAATAGCCTAACCATTTTTGAAAGGTTTTTCAATGTCTGGATGAAAACATATGTATGTATATGTTTATATTCTATTTCATATATGAGTATATGTATATTTTCTATTAGTCTTTTACAGTTTTTTTATTACATCACTATAAGTAATTACTGTGCCATTTAAATTTGGGAGATGATTGTTTTCTTGGTAGATGTGTGAGATCAATCTGTTTATTGTAAAAGTTCAAATATTTAAATAATGATCAAGAAAATAAGACTGAAATAGGGTATGACAAAACATGAGCAATAGTTTTATTTGCAAATGATTGATTTTATATAATTATGATAAAAAATAAATTATATTTACTGAACATCTATGAGCACCAAACCATTTTCAAAGAGTTTGAGCTCTATAATTAACTAGGTTTATCTTCAAAAAATAACCTCAGATAGCTACTTGCAATAACTAAAATTTAATCTCAATTAATGGAGAACCATTCTCCTACTTCTTGAGGGAAATACTTAAAAATTATCCTCACATTTTCTCTATGTCAAATACCTCATATCCAATCTATTAGCATATTATATTGATTCTATGTATAGAATATATTTTGATTGTAACTATTTTTCTATATCTTCTTTGCCATCACCCTGCCCAAAGAATCATCATTTCAGTCTTTAAATTATTCATGAAGCATACTAGATTTTCCTCCTGTTTTATGTCTTATTCCCTTTGAACCTAATCTTAATGTAGGAAACTTAGAGATACTGATTTTAAAAAGTTAAGTTAAACCATGTCACTTTTCTTCAAAAAACCTATGAGACTTCCCATCATACTAAGAATAAAATTAAAAATTTTACATGAGCCTCCATAGCCATAAAGATCTTGCCTCTCCTCCTTAGTTCTATCAATTCATCCTTTATCACTGAGTCTGTCAAGTTCACTTTGGAGCACCCACACTGACCTCCTCACATTTCCCTGTACCCAATAGCCCTGATTTTCCTTGGACTTGTTTCATTTTCCTGAAATTCCCTATGCCCAGATAATTGCATAGATCTTCTACTGTTTTCTTCCTCATAAGACCATCCCTTATCACCCTATTTAAAATTGCACCTGCCCCCATCCCTCGTCCTCACTGTATTTATTTACCATAGTGAATCTCTCCATCTAACATTCTCTGTATTTTGCTTATGCCTTTTTGTTCTTCTATGTTTCCTCCAAATGAAAGCCCTATAAGCAAACGTTATTATCTGTTTTGTTCAATGCTGCATCTCCACCACCTAGAACATTGCCTCATAATGTATTTGAAAGGAGGAATTTACAGATTATGGAACTGGGGCACAGAGAGATTATGGAACTTGTTCATGGCCAGTCAATTGCTGCAAGGATAAGCACACATTTGAACCCAGACAGTTTGAACTTAAAGCTCATGTACTTCATCATCACATTACGATATGACAGGTTTACTAAAAAAACTATACTAGTCGTATTAGAGAAAAATATATAAGTGCTTTAATTTAAAAAAAAATAAACAAAACAACAGGGGTCATTGAGACATCCTCTAAACTGCTGAGAGAAGAGTTTGACTGCAATACCAACTATATTTTGTCAAACATACATGTATAGTTCTATTTACAGAAAAAAGAAAGAAGGAAGGAAAAATTTATCAGATGATGTGATTGAGCTGGGAAGAGGACTCTATTAGTCAAATACAGGCAGTCCTTGTGTAAGAAAGGGATTCAGAAAGAGTGTGGCTGAACAAAGGGTTTTGAAAGTATCATCTAGGATATAAAAGTGCAGGTGTTTGCTGGCCAGGTTTGGTGGGTGGCTCTTTTCCATGAGGTAATCCTGGGACCCAGGTTTCTTCCATGTTGTTGCTCTACTGTCTCTCAAGATGTTGTCCTTTTCTGCATGGTTGAAGAGGTTTCACACAGTGTGCTGTCCACATTTCAGTCTGCAGGAAAAGTGACATTTTCATTTTGTGAAAAGCATTCCCACATTTTGATTAGGTGGAATAGTCTAAAGGAAAAACTCCATTTCATGAATAGATATTGGGCTCATTAGATCTCCCATTTTTCAGATGCCAACATCTTTAAGGAATTGTACTTTTCATCTACATAAAGAAATTTAACAGCAAATATCCCTTCTTTTTTTCCTTATTTGGCAATCTTTTCATTTTTGCTGTTCACAGTGATTGCTCTAGGGATCATTTGCCTTCGAGTAGTAGAGATCAATTTATCTTTCTCAGTCTTGAACTATTTTTGTCATAATTTATGTTTTTATAACTAACCCAAGCCTTGCAATGTATCATCAAATTTTACCTTTAGTCAATTTATTTTTATATCAATTAAAAATTTGAAAACCCAATATTTGATATATTTACCTTCCATTTTACATTTTTACATTACTATTTCTTTGGGCAGACCCAAGTTTCCTTCAGTTATAATTCTCTTTCTGCCTGGAAAATTTTTTAAACACAAGTCTGCTGTCTATAAATTGTTTCTATGTGTGTGTGTTAATTTTCCTGACAAAGTTTTCATTTTTATTTTATATTTGAAAGATATTTATTGGGTATTGAATATTGCAAGTGCAGTTATTACCTAGTATTTTAAACATGTCTTTCCAATTTTTGCTTTCGTTTGGATCATTTTTGATGACATCTGGTGTAACTCTCATGGCTTTTCTTCTGTATCTGGTATTTACTGTATTCTGACTGCTGTCATAATTTTCTGCTTATGTTTCTTATTCAAAGAGTCTAACTAAAAAGTCTACGTGTATTTTATTGTAAGGTTGATTTGCTATTTGTATTTAATCTTACTAGGGTTCTTTAACATTCATGGATGTTAGATTGGATGTCTTTGCTTGTTTTCAGAAAAGTTTAGGTCATTATAACCTTATATAATTTTTTCTTGTGCACTGTCTTTCTATTCTGGTTGTAGTACTCTAACTATATGTATATTACACTGTTTGATATTGTACCACAGCTCTTGGATCCTTTTTCTACACACTATTTTTTCTTTAATTTTTTTTCTGTTTGGTTAACTTCTATTGGTTTATCATCAAGTTCACTGTATCTTTCCTCCTATTTATTAATGATACTGTTGATACAACTTTTTTGTTTATTATATTGTTTGTGTTGCCTGTGTACTTTGTAAAAGTTCTATTTCTAGCATTTCCTTGGACACTACCTTACAGATTCTATCCTTGTGATACAAGTCCTCATGTATACATGCATGTTTTCTATCCTTTCCACTGGCTGTTTTAACCCAGTAATTGTCAAAGCTCTTTATTCATAGACCACCAGAAACATCTGTGCTTTGAACAATGTGTTTTTATTTCTCATTGCTGTGAGGAAAATGACATTCCCTTGGAAAATGTGCAGTTTCTAAGTAAGGGAGTATAAGAAAAAGCTTATTGAAGGATTCAGGCTGTGATGGGATAATTAGGAAGATGGTATAAAGAAGACAAGTGTTTCTATCCAAATTGATGCTCTCAGAAAGCAGGCATAATTCCATGACCAAGTATCTCAATACTTTTTTTTATTGTTAGGCAGACTAAAGTAAAAATAAGCTATAATTTATTAGGTAATACTAGCTCCTCATTTAGTAAGAAAGGATAAGGAGGATATTTGCTATTTTGTGGGTGCACAGTGACCTTGTTTGACATTGTCTCAGCCTGCCCCAGTCTTCTTTATGAACACTTGGTAGAGACGTTCAAAGAAGATATTGTGTGAATACAAACCTCTTGATTTTAGAGCTCACTGCTTTCTCAGTTGACACTGTAACACATACTTGGCTTTAACAATTTTGTAAAAAATTTTTTTTATTCTCCCTATCTGCATGTACATTGGTCACATCATTTTCCCACCCTCTGTCAAAGTGAAACAGTTCATTTGTCCCATTTCTTCTTTGATGGGCTTATCAATCTTTGGTATTCAATTTCCTAGATGTTTCCATTCTCATTTTTCTGGTAAGCTCATGAAAAATTATGGTTTTTAAGATTATTGGTTTTCAAAAATTGTCAGATTTGATGAAATGTTCTTTACTGACTTCTACATCCCAAGTAGTAGTGGGAGTTTTGTATTTCTTTTTAAATCTTATTTACTGCTGTAGCTTCAAATATATCCTTTCTGATAGCTCCACACTTTACAGTACAATATCTACCAGGGACGCAATATCTGAATTGCCCAGGGACGCAAAAGTCTGATGTATTGATCCTTGAAAATGTAATGGAACCTCAGAATCATTGTAGAATCATCTTATACATTTACATTTACAATCAACTTTATTGCACTTTCCTCCGCCTTCTCATTCTTCTTCTAATAACAATAGTTATTGAGGGGGAGGCGGTAAGATGGCATCGGCTTAGGAGAGCAACTGCGAACAGCTCCCAGAACATGGCAGATAGTGGACGGGGTGTGGCACGGGGGTCTGTGCTGTGGGTGTGTGTAGTAAGAAGCTTGGGACATCTATCTGGACAGATTGACGGTGTGGAATGAACCATAGAGATTCGTGAGTTTTAAGCCTGCCTGTGGTGGTTAACACAGTCAGCTAACCACCACTCTTA
>JAQZBX010052124.1:0-19209 GCA_029593785.1 Cabassous unicinctus
CTGTTGGGCACTTGAAAGCTCACCTGCTGCTTCTCCCCAGCCCTTTCCCTCAGGCTGCTTGGGCATCTGACAGCTCATCTGCTCTGCTTCCTCTCCTGGTTCCCCTCTCATCCAGGCTGTTGAGTGCCTGTCAGCCCACCCCCTTACCGACCCAGTTCCTCTCTCTCCCAGGGTGGATGGGTGTGACAAACTGCCTGACAAGCTACCCTCTCCCCTTTCCCTGGAGCTGCATCAGTGCTGACTGGCATCTATCTTTTACTCAGAACTGGCTGAGATCATGTCCACCTGCCCTATCTCCCCTCTCCCCTACTCCTCTCTCCCTCTGAGCTGGCTGGGTACCTGTCCCCACACCAGTTTGCCCAGTAGCTCCCCCACATTAAGAACGTATGGAGCAGTGGGATAAACCCCTGGTTGCCTGGTGACATTCCTTAATCTTGGAGCCCGCTGAACACTGGTTTTCCAGCCAAATCACTTCCCTGGCTTCCCTCTCCCTCTGAGCAGACTGGGTGCTGGCTTGCCTCCCCTATCTCCCAAGGTTTCCCTCTCCCCATGACCAACTGGGAGCCCCTCTCTATCTGCCCTCTCTGATTGCCCCTAAAGTCCCATGGCTTTCCTTCTGCCAGGTAAACCTGCCTCCTTTCCCATAGTTTCTGGAGAAGACAAGCAGCCTGCCATTTTCTACTCTGCCATCTGGTATCTATTTCAGAAAACAAATTCCTGTGATAATTGCAAATAGTTTTGAAATATATAAATGTTTACATAAAGAATGGTAGAGAACCACTCATATTTCATTGTGAGGGACAGCCAGGTAGAGTGGCTTAGGTATCCTGTCCTCAAAGGAGAGCATGCTTTGGCTGGTGTGGCCTGAGCTCTGTGACCTATATGGCTCCTTTCCCCCAGTGCAGAGGCAGTGGGGTACAGATAAGGAATTTCTCTTTTTTTTTTGTATTTTTTACTTTATTTTGTACATTTAATAATTGAAAATATAAACAATTAAAAAATAAAAAGAAAACACAGTTGAAGAAAAACATCCATTTCTCAATTAAATATACTGAATACCTATAAATTTTTTTTTTAATCATACAATATGTTACACAATGTATTTGATTCATAGTAACACAGTCATACAATATTTGTCCTTTTGTGTCTGGCTTGCTTCATTCAACATAATGTCCTCCGGGTTCATCCATGTTGTCATATGCTTTACAATTTCATTTCTTCTTACAGCTGCATAATATTCCATCGTGTGAACACACCACAGTTTGTTTGTCTATTCATCGTTTGATGGACAACTGGTTGTTTCCAACTTTTGGCAATCGTGAATAATGCCGCTGTG
This sequence comes from Cabassous unicinctus, assembly GCA_029593785.1. Taxonomy (NCBI): domain Eukaryota; kingdom Metazoa; phylum Chordata; class Mammalia; order Cingulata; family Chlamyphoridae; genus Cabassous; species Cabassous unicinctus. The sequence goes on from JAQZBX010052124.1 coordinate 1,337, forward strand.
AACATCCATGTGCAGATGTCTGTTCGTGTCACTGCTCTCAGATCTTCTGGGTATATACCCAGTAGTGATGAGGCAGGTTATTCAGGGAAACGATGAGAAGACAAGCCACAGCATGGCCAATAGACAACATGGCCGACAGACCGCATGGCTGACAGACTGCATGGCCGACAAACTGCAGGGCCAGCAGACAACATGGCTGCAAGTCCTTGCTGGGACCTTGAGTGTAACCTTGAGGTCCCAGTTTCTCTATCTGGGACTACCCCTTGGCGCCGGATATTCCAAACAGTTCTCACCATTGGTCCCACCATTGGTGGTGAAACCAGTACCAGCTGGGGCCCATCCCCTTATCATTAGGAAGGGGGAGGAATAATTAACAGTTTAAAAGGTAATCACATGAGGCAGAGCTCGCTGTTTCCGCCTAGAGGGGCCCGCACCAAATCTTGGTGTCTATTTCCATCTTTCTCTCCCATTTCTCAGCAAGCTCTGTTCTTTCTCCCATTTCCCAAGTAAATTATTTTTAATGGACTAACTACACTGGCATGTTCATAAATTCTTTTATGCATCATAGCCAAGAAATTAGAGGAATCCAATGCTTCTCTGTCTTCAGTGGTATTGCAGGGTCACATGGCAAGTCTGTCTTCAACTTCTTTAGGAACTGCCAAACAGTCCTCCACAGTGGCTGTACCATTCTGCATTCCCACCAACAGTGAAGAAGTGTTCCTATCTCTCCACATCCTCTCCAACACTTGTAGTTCTCTGTCTTTATTAGTAGCCATTCTGATAGGTGTGAAATATCTCATTGTGGTTTTGATTTGCATTTCCCTAATCATGAGTGATGTTGAGCATTTCTTCATGTGTTTTTTTTTTGCCATTTGTATTTCTTCTTTGGACAAATGTCTATTCAAGTCTTTTGCCCATTTTTTAATTGGGTCATTTGTCTTTTTACTGCTGAGTTGTAACATCTCTGTATATATCTTGGATATTAAACCCTTATCGGATATGTGATTTCCAAATATTTTCTTCCATTGAATTGGCTGCCTTTTCACCCTTTTGACAAAGTCCTGTGAGGTGCAAAGGTGTTTAATTTTGAGGAAGTTCCATTTATCTATTTTGTCTTTTGTTGCACATACTTTTGGGTGGAAGGTCCAAGAAACCACCACCTACTACAAGGTCTTGAAGATGTTTCCCTACATTTTCTTCTAGCAGTTTTATGGCCCTGGCTTTTATATTTAGGACTTTGATCCATTTTCAGTTGATTCTTGTATAATGAGTGAGATAGGGGTCCTCTTTCATTCTTTTGGTTATAGATATCCAGTTCTCCCAGAACCATTGTTGAAGAGACTCTTTTGTCCCATTAACATTAACTTGGTAGGTTTGTCAAAAACCAGTTGACTGTATAGGTGAGGGTTTATTTCTGAATTCTCAACTCTATTCCACTGATCAGTATGTCTATCTTTATGTCAGTACCCTGCTGTTTTGACCACTGTAGCTTTGTAATATGTTTCAAGGTCAGGCAGTGAAATTCCTCCCACCTCAATCTTCTTTTAGATTGCTTTTGGCTATTCAGATGTACTTTCCCTTCCAAATGAATCTGGTAATTGCCTTTTCTAATTTTGTAAAGTAAGCTGTTGGAATTTTGATTGGTATTGCATCGAATCTATAAATCAGTTTGGGTAAGATTGACATCTTCACAATATTTATTCTTCCAATCCATGAACACAGAATGTCTTTCTATTTGCTTAATACTTTTTAAATTTCTTTTAGCTTTATTTTGTAGTTTTCTGCATCTAGGTCCTGTACTTCTTTGGTTAAATTAACTCCTAGGTATTTGAGTCTTTTTGTTGCTATTGTAAATGGAATTTCCCCCGATTTCCTCCACAGATTGTTCAGTACTAGTGTACAAAAATATTACTGATTTTTGTGTGTTGATCTTGTATCCTGCCACTTTGCTGAACTCATTTATTAGCTCAAGTAGCTTTGTCGTGGATACTTCAGTATTTTCTAAGTACAAGACCATGTCATCCATAAACAGTGAGAGATTTTCTTCCTCTTTTCCTATTTGAATGCCTTTAATTTTTTTCCCCTAGTTAAATCTCATTACTAGAAAGCACTAGTGTCTCCTGGGGAAAAGTGCTTCTGTGACATCAATACAGCAAAGGCATCCTGGCACTGAATGTGTTTCATGGATCCTCTCAAGCAGGGTACTGGGTGACCTGGTGAACAGTTAGAGGCTCAGCTCAGGACAAGCAGCTCACGCTGAGGGAACTGCCTTTCCTGTAACATTTGGAAAGTCAGAGAAACCTGAAACAAGGCTTGATCACTTCCTGAAGAGCAGAGGTAGTTGTTTGTAGGCAAAGGCTGCCAAAGAACAAAGGAACTATATTGAGTTACTTGGGGAAGTGTTTGCTCCAGGGAGAAGGCACATTCTGCCTCAGGCTTATTCCTGGATAATAGAGAGCCCAGGGCGAGCATGTGGCCAGATGAGGGTCACTTCTGAGAGGCTGGAAAAAGAGGTATTCATGGCTTGGTTGGTTCCACACACAAGGACACCAGCAGTGCCTGCCATGTGTGCTCAGGAGGCAGTGTTGTGTGCACAATTCAAGTATTGTGGGAGACAGACTATTCATTTACCTAGTGCAACATGCACACAGATTATCACTGCTATACAAAACTTCACATGTAGGATTTGTGTGTGTGTATTCTATCTTCCTGGTCTCACGGAGTGGATGAGGAAGGAGATACTGACTTGGATTTCTGCTAAGCTATTTTTAGCAGAATATGTTCCTTGTTTTTATTCCCAACTTCATTATAAGATTCTTAAGCATTAATGTACATTTGAAAATTTTTTTCATTACAATCTTTTAAAAAAGTTTATCATGGTGCTATTAATATAATAAAAAATCCCCATTTTAACCATTTTAAGTATAAAGTTCAGAGTTATTCATTACATTCACCATGTTTTTTTTTTTCTTTTTACCATCAACACCATCCTTTAACAAAATGTTTTCATCACCCCAAACAGAAACTCTACCCATTAAGATCCCCTTTCCTCTCCCTCCAGCCCCTCATAACCTCTAATCTACTTTCTGTCTTTATAAATTTCTTTATTCTAATATTTCATGTAAGTGAAACCTTACAATATTTGTCCTTTTGTGCCTAGCTTATTTCACTCAACATATTATTTCAAGATTCATCCATGTTGTAGCATGTTTCACTTCTTTTTACAGTATAATATCTCATTGTATCTATAGACCACATTTTGTTTATCCATTCATCTGTTAACAGGCATTTCAGTTGTGTCCACCTTTTGGCTATTGTGAATAATGCTGCTGTGAGCATTGGTGACAAAAGCATCTGTTTATGTCCCTGTTTTCAAGCATTTTGGGTGTAAACTTAGGTGTGGAATTGCTGCACATGGTAATTCTAAGTGGAACTTTTGAGAAGCAGCCATGCTGTTTTCCATAGTGGCTGCACCTATTTACAATCCCATCAACGTCCTTTTAACTTTGACAGAACCGATGCAGATGGTTTTTGCTTTGTATTAGAACCTACTCAGTTTTTTTATTATACCACTTTATGAGACTGGCTTTAGTGTCTGTATAGAAAGTCTGTTATCTGGGTCACTACTTGGACTATAAACCAACTCTTAACAATTCTCCAGCAAAGAAGAACTAGTTTTATGCTTTGTTCCTTGATGTAACATTTCACATTTTTAAAATTATGTATAGCAAACTAGATAATGATGACTGAAACTTATTTTTAAATAAAAAACATTATATGTCACTGTGAGTCCAGTAATATCTAAAAGATTATAAATAAATACAATTCATAAACTATCATTAGGGTACATTTGTCTATCTTGCTTTCAATAACTGTTTAAAATATCTTTCCAGTTTCTTAACAGATGTATTATTGACACTTAAGTGGGAAATGCCAACAGATTTATTGGCAGCAAAATTGAAGAGGATAATCTAGGCTATCAAAAATAGGCAACAGTGCATTTTCAAATTCTGTTTTATTCCCTCCTTTTGATTCAATATTATGATTGAGCAGTAGACGTATTATTTGGCATTCTACTTGTCTAAACCTATTCAATGTAGAAAATTGCAGAACTGTGGTAGCCAAGAGGAGAGCATCAATTGTGGATGAAATTTCTGACCCATGTTAAGTGTTAGCATATGTAAAATTTTAATGTCCTTAATACCTAAAGTATTGATGTCCTCTGTAAGCACAGGACCAGTGAAACATCTGGACTATTTTCTATAATGCAGCGATAATAAAACTGCTGTCCTTCCAACTTTAAAAAGGAGTTACAGGATCCAGTCTTTCTACCAAAACACTATTAAACAGGCAGGGACTCTCTGAAACAACTATTTTGAAATTCCGGAGGCCTGAAAAACACTTCACAGCATCCAGGGCAGAGCAGGAGGAAGAGAAGGAAAAATTATGTTAAAGAACTTGTAAATTGCTTTCTCCATGCATGGCTACCTTTGCCAAAACCCTGTTCTTATGACAGGCCGCCTTGAGGTTCAGTCCCAGAAAGTGATGTGAAAACCCTTTTCCCTAAAAACAGAGGTGGGCAGGCTGACCACTGATCAACGCTTTTGATTAACAAGTTCAAATTGCTGAGTCCCAGCTCTAATGGCATCTGTTATTTCAACCCACCCCAGACAAAGTCTGTGGAAGCCATTGCTTCAAACCTCCTAGGATGGGGGTGGAGACGGGAGATTTAAAGGCAGTGTGCTTCCTCGCGCTGGCGGGAAAGAGTAAGCTTAAGGGATGCATTTGATGGGAAGTCAGGAATGCACAGGAGAGTTTGACAATACTGAAGTCTATCATTTTAAATTTTTATATACTTTTTAAACACTTCCAAAAATGTTTAACATATCAAATGAGCCTAACTATTTTAAGTACTTCACTTTTTACATTTATACCTTTATCATGATTACATTAATTAAGTGATTTTAATTTAGCAGCAAAGGAAAAAAACTGCTTTCTCCATTATTTTATGAAAACTTAAAAGATTCCCAATGGAAGTAAGATTATCTTTACCCTACCACCACCTTAATATGCAGACTGAGGTGGCCTCTGACAGGTTTCCCTGTTATGAAGTTACTTTTTGTTATAATTATCAGTTTAGATTTCTATTTAATAATGTTTTCCTGTAATTAGCCATTTGCATACTTCAGTTTAGACAGTGCTATTACAAACTTCCTATAACTAGCCATAAGTTACTTTTTGTTATCAATATCAATTAAGGTTTTTATTTAATAATGGCTTCCTAGAATTAGCCATTTAAATGTTTCAGTTTAGATAATGCTCTTTCAAACTTCCTATCACTAACCATAACCACATAGACTAGTTAATTTTACCTTTAAATAAGCTTATTAAATTTCAGTTTGTAACCAATGAAATTTACTTTTATCCACTTAAGTCCTGCCTTACATCCCTTATTCTGTTCTGGGAAAACTAGTCATTTCAATTTAGGACAGATCTCAATTTCACTAAACACAAACTTGCAATTTTTATCATTTTAAAGATTTAATACATATATTGCTAATATATTTAATAGTATCCTATAAACCTATTCAAAATAAAATTGGAACAATTATAATTTACGCAAGGAATTTTTTTTTTTTTTCCTTCACAGTAGGCTAAAACCTCTTTTTTATAGTCTCAAATTGTGAGTAAACCTTAAAAGCATAATGACTGTCAGGTTCTGGAATATATTATAATTGTCTAATTTGTTTTAATCATAATTTAGAAAAGATTTTCCATAGCTTTCAAGGACTTTTCCTTTACTTACTGAAATTAGGTAATTAGATTATTTATTACCCTTATGTTAAGGCTTTTAAAAGGTTTAAATTGGGGAATTACAGGACAAACCATGATCTTAATTCCCAGGCCTCTTACAGTTTTAAGATAAACTTACATTTCCCTATCTTGTCACACCCAGCCCTTTCCCTATAGCTCTCTCAAAGAGAAGGCCCTGGAGGGGAGGGGGAGGGGTTGCCTGGGTAGGTCAAGGAGTTTAGGAAAAATTTCTTTCTCTCCCAGTAGTTTCTATATTCAGATTGGCAGAGGAAAATCCTATATTTCAAGTAGTGACTTCAAATTCAAATGGATTAATCTCTTCAGTCAAAAGGCAGAGTGGATAAAAAGCATGACTCAATTCTATATACTGTCTGCAAGAGACACACCTCAAAGTGAAAGATACAAGGTTGAGGATGAAAGAATGGAAAAAAATATAACATGTAATCAGTAACCAAAGGAGAAATGGGTGGTTCTACTAAGCCATTACACAGTGATGGTCATTACATAGTGATAAAGGGGACAATTCAATTGGGAGATGTGACAATTATAAATATATATGTACCTAACAGGGGAGTCCCAAAATATATGAAGCAAATACTGACAGTTGAAGGGAGATATTTACAGTTCTACATTAATACTACATTAATTAATACATTAATTTCTACATTAACACAACACTCTTAATAAGGGATAGAACATCATCTATTTGGAATATCAATAAAGAAATACAGGACTTGAATGATAAGAATAAGCCAACTAGTCCTAATAGACATATATATATAGGACACTGAACCTAACAAAAACAGAATATACATTCTTCTCAAGAGTATATGGATCATCTCCAGGACAGAGCATATGTTGGGGTCACAAAACAAATCTCAATAAATAAAAAATATTGAAATCATACAATTTATGTTCTCATTCTTGGAATGAAGTTAGGAATCACTAAGAGGGAAAAAGGGGAAATTCACAAATATGTGGAAACTAAACAACATACTCTTAAAAAACAAAGGAAGGGATAAAGAGTAAGTCAAAAGCAAAATTAGGAAACATCGTGAGGTGAATGAAAATGAAAATAAAACATGCCAAAACTTATGGGATGCAGCAGTAACAGAGCTGAGAGGAAATGTTATACTCTAAATGCTTACATTAAAAAAGGAGAATGTCTTAAATACAGATACCTAACTTCAAAACTGGAAGAATTAGGAAATGAAGAGCAAACTAATTGCATAGCAAGCAAAAGGAAGGGAATAACAAAAGATTAGAGCAGAGTAATGACAGAAAACAAACAAACAAAAAAACAGAGGGAATCAACAAAAATTAATGTTGGTTCTTTGATAAGGTCAATAAAACCAATAAACCTTTAGCTAGATAGATAAAGAGAAAAGAGAAAGAGAATGCAAATAATGAAAAACAGAAATGAAAAGGGGTACACTGCTACTGACCCCACTGAAATAAAAAGGACTATAAGAAGATACTATAAACAACTATATGCCAATAAATTAAGTAACATGGATGAAATGGACAAATTCTTAGAAACAAACAACCTAAAATAACTCAAGAAGAAATAGAAGATCACAAGAAAACAATTAAAAATATTTTACACAAATATTTATTAGTCAACATGCAATACATTTTTATATAGTGTTGATTATTTAAATTCAAACTTATGCTTTAAAAGTGGATCTCTTTTTTTCTTCCTCTTTTTGTGATGTGTGAAGAAGACATTTTATTTCCACATACATTCATATTTTGAGAACAATTTCAGTCTCCTTCTCCAGGTTATTATGGAGTAACTGCAGTGCCTGCATTTTTCACAGGACAGATATGCAAGGATCCTTGAGTATAGTTTTTTGATTTTGATTTTGAAGGGGCAAAGAATGGACGCAGTGGCTCAGACACAGAAATTTTGGTGAATGTGAATATATGGGAGCCATCACTCACATTGTAAAAAGAAATGTTTTCCATGTCCATATCCAGGAAAATCCCCACTTGGGTAGATTCAGGGTTTACCCAGAGAGCAGTCTTAGGAACAGTGCTGGCAGAGGAGAAGGTGTCATTTCTTAAACTGACAGTCCAGAATCCAAGTTTTGAAGACAGTTGGACCCTCCCTTTTCGATAAGCAGATTCTTTGCAAATGCCCACAGTCCATTCTTTGCTTGCTCCCACATCCACCTCCCAGTAATGGCGGCCAGAGCTGAAACGAGAGGAGCCCAAGACACAAAATGTATGGCTCGATATATCTGCGTGGTTTTGCTGTTTTTGTATGATATCAATTTGTTCAGAATGAACGCTCCTCAGGTCATCAGAAATGATGAGGAATTCATTGGCTGTGTCAACATCCATGGTCATATCCACTGAGGAGAGAAGATAAGTTATTTATCAAATGGATGGAATACCTGTGGTGGCCTTCACTTCTATGAGAAGGACCCAAAATCTATTTTTTAAAAATCATCAGCTGGGATAATTCTACTCTTTCTTCATGCTATAGAACTTTTCCAGTCAAATCTTTCCTGACTCCCTAATGAGGTAAAATTATTCAAATTTGATTTATAGCAGTACATACATCTGTTTTTCTTTTTAATTCATTTTTGTTTTTGTTTTTCTTTTTTAACATGCATCTTATTGATAATATTTGTTTTTTTCCCTTTAAGATGTATCATTTTTTGATTAAAGCATGTCTTTTTCCTACAACAGGTTAACTACATGTGCTCAGTGAAGGTGACTTGATTTTTCTCAATGTATTAAGCACTTCATTACAAGTCCCACCACAAGGTGGATAATTAGTAACTTTTTTGAATTTATGCATAAGGAAGATACATGATACATGTGGTGGTAGATTTTTTGGAATATGTAACTTTGCATTTTTTCACCATGTGCCAATATTTTCCTTCCCAAATTAACCATTTACCACCTCTCTGCAATACAGATTTGTTTATTTTGTATTTAAGCATAATGACAAGATTTTGCCAGGTATCTTGATGGTCAAGAGAATGACCTTGAAGGAAATGAAGAATAGATATGGCAGTATCTTCCCAGGTCTAAAGGAGCTGTTGTTAGACTTGGGCATGGGAAAGGAGAACTTTGGCTATGGCAGACACATAGACACACACCTGATCCCAGATAGAGCCCAGAGTAGGAAGGAAGACATTGTGTAGGTAGGGCTTTATGGCCCAGCAATCCTTCCAAATATTGGGTGTCTCAAAGGAAGACAATCTGTGCTGGTGACCAATTCTGCCAAATGGCCCCCTAAGGCCTAGGGCAGAATGTGGACATCAGTCATTAGAACAGATCACATGATTCTCCTCAGCATTTAACAGGAGAACAGATAGGAAAATGTCAAATTTTGGGTAATTCCTATCTTTATGGAAAGCCAATGTCAATTGCTCCTGAGTTCTTAGTGAGGAAGAGAGCAGGGAGGAGAGTTTCCTTACCTTGGAATTTCAGCATCCTTGGGTTCATCTGGAGAATTCCTCTCAGTTGGGGCTTCAATTCCTTGACCTTGGAAACCAGCTTCCCAAGGTTCCAATTGGGCTTTATCTCATTCTCTTGAGAGATCTCAGAGCAGGTAAGGCATAATACAGTACCTTCATGATGGTTTTTAGACAGCAAATCAATGCATCGGAAGCAGCATATGTATCCACATTTTAAGACTTTGGGTTTCTCAAGACAGGACAGGCAGCCAGGACATCTGATCAGTTTTAGAAATTATTCAGCCATGGTCACTGTCTGGAGGCAAATACCATAAGATAAAACAAATGCTATTGTTTCCTGAGAGCCTTTCACCCTGTACACGGAAATAGTTATAGTGCCTTAATTAGATGCCATCCCTAATGCTGAGCAATGAGCAAAAAATATAAAGGGAAAATGACCTAACTCTAGAAGCAGTTGAAGTGTGAGTTGGAATGACAGATTGGAATCATTATTTGGCTTTGAGATGAAGCAAAGAAGGGTCCATACCAATCACCAGTCATGGCCTCTAGCTTCTGCTTCATGTACTGCCTAAACCAGCATGGAGAATTTTAACTAGTCAAAGGAGGCTCATAATATGCAGTGCTGTTCAATGGAAATAAAATGCAAGGCACATGGGTAATTTTAAATTTTGTAGCTACATAAAAGTTTTTAGAAGGTGAAATTAATATTAATAAAGTTTTTAACCCAATATATCTGAAGTTAATTCTATATGTGTCACTAGCCAAATTTCAAGTACTCAATAGCCACATGTGGCTGGTGGCTACCATATTAGAAAGCACTGATATAGAACATTTCCATTACATAGATTTCTACCAAACACCTCTCTTCTGGAGAAGGAATTGGTAAACTGTGTCCAATGGGCCAAATTTAGCCTGCTGCCTCTTTTATGAGTGCCATTTTATTGGACCACAGACACACCCATTCAATTTTGTATTGCCTATGGGTGCTTTAGACCCATATAACTGCAGAGTTTTATGACCCACAAAGCCAAAAATAGTGTCTATTTGGCCTTTTACAGAAAAAGTTTACTGACCCCTATTCTAGAATATCCCGGGATAATACTTTGATGTATGAAAATAATGAATTCATTCATTACCTCAGCATGCGTATTATAAACTAAAGCTATGCACACTCTTCCTAATGGGGAGAGCCAACTTGTGAAAAGCTTGTGTACATATTGTTTGCCATATAGCTGAAACTTGACCAGTAAAGATTTAATTATTGAATGACTAATATCTCATCTACTTATCTCACAGCTGCCCTATTTACAACTCTGAGAAATTTAAAACATTACTTGATTTTTAACTTACCCTTCCCGTTCGTGGATTCTCCTCTGATCTCCAGAGATTACACAGGTATCTCAGTTCTGGTCTGAAATGCACAAACATTTGGGCTTTTCTTGGAGATTTTCTCTCCTCCCTCCTTGTTGACACTCTGCAATGCCTCTTTAATCCAATATAATTTTTACTTCTTTCTGGCAGAGAATGGATTTTTCCACTCTGAAAGAATGTTATATTAGTTAGACCATGCCAATTAAGGCTTTTGGAGAAAAGTTGGAAATTATGTCCCATCCACAACTAAAGAAATATGCATTTATAGACCCTTTTGCTGATCAAAGGAAAAAAAAGTCTTCTTGTAAACAGCTAAAGAAAATTAATAAAGTGTCCTCAGAAATACTCCTTAAAAGCTCACTCACTGGACAAAATTATGTCTTTAAATATATTTTTTCTCTGTTATTGCAGATATTTAATTTCAGAACTTAGTTTAACAAACTAGAAACTGTCCCAAGATGACTTGTAAGCTCAAAAAAAAAAACTTTTAAAAAAATTATTTTATACCAGAATTAGTAAGCAAAATGAAAGAAATCAAATTTCTAATGAATGTTGTAACAAAGCCTAAAAATAATAGTATATAAAGTTATTTCATAATTTCCTTCAGAAATTATTTTCACCACTTGTAATTAAAAATACATTACAGAAATGTTGCTTATGATCCTAACACAGTACATGCCTTTTCATTTCATTTTTGCTATATAAAATTGTAAAAAAAACCAGACATACCTCTAATAGACTTGAATGATGTATCTGTACATCAAAGACAAATGTGACCTATTTTTCTTTCTGCTTGATGACATTTTGTGTGTTTCATATTTTATTTGTTTATCTTAGACTTGGAATTTTTTGGAAATGCACATATTTAATTTATATAAAGAAAAAATTAGCCATTACAAGAAAAATAGTAACAGGGTCTTTGTTCTCATGGAGTTTTGGATCTCTTCAATATCCAATGACTATCATTCAATGACATTGTATTATCTTCAGTTTGTGGAATCTGCTAATCTCTTTTTTCCAGAGGCCTTCTTCATCCTCACATGAGTTGTAATCTTTATACATGAGAGAAGAAATAGAAATAAGTTGCAAGTAATCCTAATATATTTTAACTATTGCTTGCCACAAATCAGAGAAATTTCCTCTTCTTTTATGTATGATTTAAAAAACAATTTTTCTTCTAGTTCTTTTTGGTGTGAGTTTTGTTTCATATGTCTCCACGGAGACCAGGGATTGTTTTGAGAGAAGGACATATCAGGAGAAAACATGCAAGAGATCAGATTAAGTTTAAAATTAAATTTAGGCATTTAAACCCTAAGTGATTAAGTTTAAATGATTAGGCTAAAGTTCAAATGATTAAATTAAATTTTACTTCATTTCAATGCAGTGATGTGTCAGATACTCATTAGATTTAATGTCCAAAATTAAAGACACCCTCCAAGCTTTCATGTATGATCAACTCATTAGGGAAAACTGAAAAACACAAAATTGTATAGTGGCCAGTTATATTAGAAGTGCTTACAAATTTCTGAGGAGAGAAAGATGGAGAAATTGTTTTTGAACAAAAGGAAAGGTACCTATTGGAAGGAACAATTGAAGACAGCCTTGAATTTAGTGGAATTTTGCCAAGGAATCCAGGGTTAAAGTTTCCCTGGCAAACGGAAGGGCTGAACATTTACCTATTAATTTAAACTGCTGAAATTTAAAATAATGTTTTGAGGAGTAAGTAGTTAAGATGTCCTTAGGTACCAAGATAATTAAATGTTCATTCGATTGAGCAGTCATGGGACCAGGTGGTCTAAGTCCTCTGGTGAATGTTTTTAGAGAGGAGAATGGAGGTGAAAGCCTGGCTCAGAAGCTTGGAGGATGTTCTTCTCTAAGCATCAGCATAGTACCAACTGGGTGGTTTCTGTGAGATGAGATGCAGGTTTTATTGTTATTCCATTAATCAAATGTACTTAAAGTGTTTGCAGTTGTCAGTCACAAACTAAAACCAGGCTTTTTATATTTGGATAACAGAGTAGAAAGTAACAGAGGAAATATTTAACAAAAGCAAAATTCTTTAAATTTCATTAGTGGTTCAGTAGTAAATTGCCTTTTTCCATTTCCCTCTTTCTCTGTGTCTTTCTATATATGTGTGTGTATATACACAAATACAATAATTTTAATCATTTAAAGTCAATCTGGCTTCTTCAACTCTACCTCCTGATTTTATTATTATTATTTATTTGAGAAGTTGTGAGTTAACAAAACAATCATGCATATATACATCACCTCACCCAACAACACATTGCATTGTTGTGGAACATTTGTTACAAATGATGGAAAAACATCATTATAATATTACTGCTATCTATAGCCCTTTGATATATTTTCCCACAAACCATCCTATTATTAACACCATGTATTAATATTTTATATTTGTTATAGTTAATGAGAGAACATTCTCATATTTGTCCTGTTAAACACAGTCCATCATTCACCATGGGGTTCACTGTATTATATGATCCCTGCCTTGTACAATCCCTCCAAAATGTACACTCAGTGGTTCTCAGTTTCATCTCAGTGTTGTGCTGTCATCAGCTTTGTCCATTTCAGAATGTTCTCATTACTCCAAAAGGCAAAATCCCATACCCCTTTAATGCCCCCCCTATTATTGACTCTTAACATTGATATAGTAACTGTTTTGCCATTGCTGTAAAAATATTACAATATTGCTGTTAAATATAGTCTATACATTACAGTAGGTGTATTTGTCCTATTTATCTCCATATTCTTTTGTTTATTTATTTATTTATTTATATTTTAAAAGATGCTTAGATTACATAAATGTTACACAAAAATTACAGGGATTCCCATGTTCCCCACCTCCCACACCTCCCATAACCTCCCACGTAAACAACCTTCATTAGTGAGGCACATCACCTGCAATGGATATATATATCCTGGGGTTTTGCCACTAAGCATGGACCATAGTTCACATTGTAGGCTCCACTCTCTCCCACACAGTTCTGCATGTTATATGCTGATGTAAAATGCCCTATATCTGTCATTGTAATGTCACTCAGGATAATTCCCAAGTCCCGAAAAAGCCCCTGTATTACAGCTGCTTTTCCCTTCCCTGCCCCAAAAGCATCCAGTGGCCACTGGCTCCACCTCAATGTTGAATTTTCTTCCATTGCTTGAATCACAATATGTCTACAACAGAATACCAGTAAGTCCACTCTAGTCCATAGCTCTTCCCCCAATCCTGAGGAGTCTGGGATGGTGATGACCACTCCACCTCCAAGTGATAGGGGACTTATATCCCATGGATAAGATGGATGGGGTTATCCTGCCGGCAGCTGCAGACTCTCTCCATTCCCTGGGAATGTATGCCATCTTTATATAACATGGAGATCAAAGTCTTACTAGATATGTGGTTTCCAAAAGTTTTCTCCCAATGAGGAGGCTGCCTTTTCACCTTCATAACAAAGTCATTTAAAACATAAAAGTTTTTAATTCTGATTAGGTCCCATTTATCTCTTTTTTTCTTTCATTGCTCATCCTCTGGGTGTAAAGTCTAAGAAACCATCTAAAAACACAAAATCTTGAAGATTCTTCCCTACATTTTAATCTAGGAGTTTTATGGTCCTGACTTTTAAATTTAGGTCTATGATCTAGTTGAGTTAAATTTTGTATAACTTGTGAGATAGGGGTCCTGTCTGTTTCCTTTGGAAATGTACATCCAGTTCTCTCAGCACCATTTGTTCAATAGAGTGTTCTCACCCATTAGGTTGGGTTTGACAGCCTTGTAAAAAATTGCTTCATCATAGACATGAGGTTCTATTTCTGAATTCTCAATTCAGTTTCATTGGTCAATATGTCTATCTTTATGTCAGTTCCATGCTGTTTTTTTTTTTGTTTGTTTGTTTGTTTGTTTTTAACAAACTAAGTAATCTGCTTTAAAGTCAGGAAATAAGAAACCTCCAAATTCCTTCTTCTTTTAAAGATATATTTAGGGCTCCTTACCCTTCCAAATAAATTTGAAAATTAGCTTTTCCTTTTCTGCAAAAAAAGGCTGTTGAGATTTTTATTGGGATTGCATTGAACCTGTAAATCAGTTTGGGTAGAGTTGACATCTTATTGATATTTAGTCTTCCAGTCCATGAATGTGGAATGTCCTTCCATTTATTTAGGACTTTGGTTTCTTTAGCAATGTATGGTCATTTTCTGAATATAGGCCCTTTATTTCCCTGGATAAGTTTATTCCTAATTAAAAAAAAAATATTTTAGTCACTAGTGTAAAAGGAATTTTTTCTGACTTCTCAGATTGCTTTTCAATAGTGTATTCAAATACTAATGATTTTTGCATCTTATATCCTGCCACTTTTCTGAAATCATCTATTAGTTCTAGTAGCTTTTTTGTGGATTTTTCATTGTTTTCTAGGTATAGGATCATATCCTCAGGTTTGGGTGCATTTTATTTCTTTTTCTTCCCTAATTGTTCTAGGTAGACTTCCTAGCAAAATATGGAATAACAGAGATGAAAAAAACCATTCTTTTCTTGTTCTCTATCTTTGTAATATGCCTTAAATGAGGTAGTATGATTTCTCTAACTTCGTTTTTCTTTTTTAACAAGATTTTGGGTATGTGTTGCCCCCTACCTTTCCAAATATATTGGATAATTGGCCTTTTTATTTCTATAATAATGCTGTTAAAATTTTGTTGGGATTATATTGAATATATAAATCAATATGGGTACAACTGACATCTAAATGATATTTAGTTTTTTGACCCATGAACATGGAATATTCTTCCATTTATTTAGGTCTTCTTTGACTTATTTTAGCAATGTTGTATAGTTTTTTGTACAAGTACTTTACATCCTTTGTTAAGAATCTTAGATATTTGATTTTTTTAGTTACTAATGTAAATGAAATTTTTTCTTGATTTCCTCCTTCAGATTGCTCTTTACTAGCGTATAGAAATGCTTCTGATTTTTGCATGTTGATCTTATATCCTGCCACTCTCCTGAACTCATTTATCAGCTCTTGTAATATTGTTTTGTATTTTCCTATTTCTATATATAGGATGCTGTCATTTGCAAATTGTGAGCACTTTACTTCTTCATTTCCATTTGGATCCCTTTTATTTCTTTTTCTTGCCTAAGTGTTCTATCAAGAACTTCTAACACAATGTTAAATAAGAGTAGTGACAGTGGGCATCCTTGTCTTGTTCCAAATCTTAGATGGAAATAGTTTGGCCTTTCAGCATTGAGTATGTTTTTAGTTGTGGGTTTTTAATATATGACCTTTATCATGTTGAGAAAGTTTCCTTCTATTTCTATCTTTCCAAGTGTTTTATCAAAAAAGGATGCTGTATTTTTTCAAATGTCTTTTCTGCATTGATAGAGATGATCATGCAATTTTTTCTTCGATCTGTAAATGTGGTGTATTACATAGTTTTATTTTCATATGTTGAACCATCCTTGCATACCTGGAATAAAACCCACTTAATCATGGAGTATAATTCATTTGATGTGTTGTTGGATTTGATTTGCAAGTATTTTGTTATGAATTTTTGCATCTAAGTTCATTAGAGAGATTGGTCTGTAATTTTCCTCTCTTGTTACATCTTTTTGTGGCTTTGGTATTAGGGTTATTTTGGCACTATAGAATGAGTTAGGTAATGTTCTATCTTCTTCAATTTTTTGGAAGTGTTTAAGCTGGATTGGTGTTAGTTCTTTCTGGAACAATTGGTAGAATTCACCTGTGAAGCCATATAATCCTGGGCTTTTTTGGTTGGGAGATTTTTGATGATTAATTTGATCTCATTACTTGGAATTTGTCTATTGAGTTCTTCTATTTCTTCTTTGGTCAGTGTAGGTTGTTCGTGTGTTTCTAGGAATTCTTCAATTTCTCCTATGTTGTTCAAGTTTTTGGAATATAGTTTTTCATAGTATCCTCTTATGATACCCTTTATTTCTGTGGGGTTGGTTGTGATGTCCCCTTGCTGGGTCTTCATTTTATTTACTTGGATCTTCTCTCTTTTTAAATTTGTTATTCTAGCTAAGTCTTGGATTTGTTAATCTTCTAAAAAAAACAGCTTTTGGCTTTTTAAAATTCTCTCTACTCTTTTTTATTTTCAATTTCATTTATTCCTGCTTTAATAAATGGCATTTCTTTCCTTCTCTTTCCCTTGTTATTAATTTGCTGTTCTTTTCCTAGTCCCTCCATATGTGCAGTAGGGTCTTTGATTTTTGCTCTTTCATTTTTTTAAATGTAGACATTTAGGGCTATAAATTTCCCTCTCAGCACTGATTTTACTTCATCCCATAGGTTTTGATATGTTGTGTTTTCATTTTCATTTGGTTTGAGATATTTGCTGATTTCTCTTGAAATTTCCTCCTTGACCCAGTGATTGCTTAAGATTGTGTTATTTAGCTTCCATATATTTGTGAGTATTCCAATTCTCCATCTTTTATTGATTTCCAGCTTCATTCCATTGTCATTAGAGAAAGTATTTTGTATAATTTCAATCTTCCTAAGTTTTCTGAGACTTGTTCTATGATGTAACATGTGGTGTATCCTGGAGAATGAACCATGAACACTCAAGAATAATTCATATACAGCTATTTTTTGGGTGGAATGTTCTGTATTATGTCCATTATCTCTAATTCTACTAGCTTATTCAAGATCAATGTTTCTTTATTGATTCTTTATCGATAGGTTCTGTATATTGGTGAAAGTGGTGTGTTGAAGTCCATCATTATGATTGTGGACGAGTCTTTTTTCCCCTTAGTTTTGCCAGTGTTTTTCTCATGTAATGTGGGGCACCCTGGTTAGGTGCATAATATGTATGATTTTCTTCTTCTTGGTAGATTATCACTTTTATTGATATATAATGTCCTTCCTTGACTTTTACAACAGTTTTGTGTTTCAAGTCTATTTTGTCCAATATTAGTATAGCTTCTTCTGGCATTTTTTAGTTTTTGCTTCCATGAAAAATCATTTCCAGCCTTTCACTTGCAACCCATTATTGTCCTTGATTCTAATGTACATGTCTTGTAGACAGCGTATAAATGGATCATGTTTTCTTATCCATTTTGCCAATTTGTCTCTCTTAATTAGGTAGTTCAATCCATTAACATTCAATGTTATTACTGCAAATGCAGTACTAACTTCAGTCTTTTTTTTTTCTTTAGGCTTATATATGTCATATTTTACTTTTGTTTATCTTTTAAAAAGAGATTTATTATTTATTTACCCCCCCCCC